>WURT03037472.1:0-14943 GCA_009936505.3 Holothuria glaberrima
CACTCTAGTCAAATTGAGTTTAAATTGCTCAAGGCCATATCCACACAAAGTGTGTGAAGGCTGTCTGGGCACACTACAGTCACCAGTGACAAGCCAGAGTGATGCTAAAGTTTGTATTTATGTCAATCACAGTGCAGTCACCAATTGCATTTAAAACTAAAGGGCTAGATTATGTCTAAATATGTTTGGGGGATGCCACAGACCCTTTAATCATTTATAAAACTGATGAAGAGCATGCCAACAAACGAACTCAATTCTAAATATCAAAATTCTTTTTCTTTATTTTAATAGGGACTAGACTCAAAAAAAAAAGAAAACTTCCTTTTGGTTCCTTCTTCCTTTGCATCTCACTCACAGTCACTTACCTTGTTGTGCATAGTTTATTAAGTTTGTACTCATTTGTACTTAGATTTGTATGAATGCAATTTAAGGTTTTGCTTTGCACATGATGAAACTGTAAGATTAAGGTTTGTAACATCCTCCTGCTCTGCCTGATTACATCTTATCGCCTCAGGGAAGAAATGTAGCACACTACATAGACACCTGATACAGTGAGCTTTCATATTTGAGTATAAACTGATTGACAGTACCTGATCTACCAAAATACACAAACAAGTTACGTAATCGGTTCAAGCCAGCAGGCTAGTCAAGTATGTGTTAATTGGTTTTTTAAGCAGTGTGAGCACAATGATAGAAAAGATCGCTTGAAGGCACAGATCAGGTAACGAGGTCTGATACCAGATATACCGCATGTCCCCTTTTATCTGATGAGGTGTCTTTGTTGAATTTTTAAGAAGGACCATCATAGGGAGAAAAATAAACTGAAAATGAAACTGACAAGTAATTACCAGTGACTAATACCAACATGACAGTTCCATTAAACATCAAAAAATTGTTTACTTGAACTTATTTACAATAAAAAGTAACCTACCCCATACTTTCCACCAAATCATACTTGAAGTGCCAGCCAGCATAGCTGGAGTTGTACCCTTTAAAGGGTGCACCACCCCAGCCATCTCCCATTGGTTGCACTGTGGCATACGGTCCTTTACGGGTCAGCAGGTACAGTGTTAGTAGCAGAACAAAACCAACAGCCAAAGCAGCAAGGAAGATCCATATGAGATGAAAGTAGTTTGGAACTGTGATGTCATCTTCTTGTGAGAAACTCTTTGAAAGGCATATGGCGTCTTCTGTCAGCATGTAGTTTACAGGTGGATTCTTTGTATAGATTAATACAAAAAAGAAGCATGGTTGAAGGGTAGCTGACATAACATCTAATTATTGGTTATTTGCCACAAAATTTTAGCCACACTGTCACTACTTCCTAAACCTGACGGGAAATTTGCACATACAAGCCTTGGAAAAGTTTCATGATTCTTATGCTGACTTGTCTTTATAGCATATTGTTTTGAGTCATAAATACTAGCCTACAAAGATGAGCCTTTCCTTACAAAGATCCTTAGATTGTTTCTTTAATAATAATGCTTAATCTTCAAAATCTGTACGTGTCATTACATAATAAAGCTACTGTCATAAAAAATACCAGCAATAGTGCCAAGGCCATCATGCAGAGATGCCAAGGTCGGATGATTTTTTGAAGGTGAAAATTTTTGACACTTCCTGTCCCGTTTCAGAGACTTTTTTTTTTGCTTTTTAGCACTTTACCATTTTTGGACCAACTAAACATTTCTTGGAGACCGACTCCGTTCACATAGTTGTACTATCAGAATTTTCAAAGACCTCTTTTTTTTTTCTTTTTGCTTTTTTGCCCTTCAAATGTTGATTTCTCGCATTATTTTGGTCCAGTGAAAAAAATTTTACGCTAAAAAAGTACAATGCGGGAGATTTGGACAGTTAAGCGGGTGAGCGGGAGACAACCCGAAAATGTGGGTGACACCTGCCCAAAGTGGGTGACTTGGCAGGGCTGCATCATGAGTGCATACTGTTTCCATTGACTGACAAATGTTTTAACTAGTTAATTTGCTCAACAGTTTAATTCTCTTTTCATCGCAGCTACTCTTTCATGTAAAAAAAGGAATGTTTTCTTCATGAAAAGTCATTTTACCACAGAAATGCACTGCTGGACTCAATTTTTATCAAAGAGAGTCCTTTTCCATATGTTAAAATGCAACAGTCTCCTTGCCCACTTCCCCTACCCCACTCCAATCTTTAGGAGAGCTTGTGCATCTAACATGCACTTATCATCCCCCACTTTCAGAACATGTAGGCTATCTAACCTACCATGATAAATGAATGGAACAAAATGAGATATTGCATTGGATCGGAGGAAATAAGGAGGGACCACTCACAATTGCACCAGAGGTTACAATGTCCCATGTTACAGTGTTTTCCACTGTTTTATCTAACTGTTGGCTGCTGATAAAACTGTTTGTGAAGAAGCCCACATATGAAATCATCATCTCTTGACCCACTGTCAAAAAAAAAAAATAACAGAAAGAAATCAAATATATAACAATCTATGAACTGATGGTGATAATTTGTGTAGGTCAGCGCTTTCATAGATCCTTCTCCAAAGAGAAATTGCAAAGGATTGTGGCGGGGGGGGGGGGGGGAGGTTTGATATTTATCATTTTTTGACCATACTAGTAAAATGCCATTGACAAGAAATTTTGCACACTAAAACACCATCCCCTAATCCTTTGTAGGCTACTTCCTATTTGGGAAAGGGTTGACTGTAAGAAATCAGGACTTGGCTTCGAGAGAACCAACTCAATCCTGATTAACAATCAAGCAATGACCCCCCCTGAATTAAAAACATGATGCCTCACTAGCTTCTACAGCAACACTGGTATAGAGCCAGGGAGCTACAGGGACTGCATCCCCTGAAGTTTGGCAAAAGGCACTTCAATTAGACAAATTATTGGACAACATGGGGCAATTTTCACAATTTCCCAACATTTTACAAGGAATTGTGAAGAAGGCACAGTCCCCCTCCCCCCTCCCAGCAGAAGATAATACTTATGTCTATACATGTACAGCAATAAAATCAATAATCTCTCCTTTATTTTATGGGTGAGAAAGTTTGACAAGCAAAACATCAGTTTGTTATTGAATAATCATTTCAGTTCTTAGCAGTGTGCTACAGAGCTTATTTTCATATGATGTACACACAATAAGGCAAGACTAATTTTCAAGAATAATCACAATTATTCTATTGTATAGAATAAAGAAAGTCCATTGTTTAACCTTCATAGAACAGTTAGACTTATCAAGCACAGCACAGTGAAACCCTGTTCATCCGAATCCTGTCTATCTGAAACTGGCCTTGTGATTTTACCATTCTACTATTCAACACAATCGTAGGGTTTATCCATTTTATATTTACATATGTATGTGACAACATGCAAGAACTAATTCCAAGGCAGTACTTCCATGGTACCCGGTATGACAGCTGTCGGTAATAAACCGATGTTCATTTGACAAGTAGGCGTCACAGACACACACACACACATATGCACATTCAATGCCTTACGGGGTACTAGGAAAGGACCCGTTAGGGAATACAAGGGAATTGCAAAGCAGAGAAGCTGCCCGCTTGGTAGGTGAGGTTTGCTACGTGCTTGAGGGCGGGCTGCGCTGCAAGGCAGGCATGTGCAGCCGCATGTGACTTCTCATTGCAGTGGCCGAATTTTCGGGTAGCTACTCCAGTTTCGAGCCAACTGCCTCGGTACCAGCTAAGGACATGTTTGTGAGTGCACACACGTGTAAAAAACACAAATGTTTTTCTTTTCCTTACATCACCCCCTTCCCCCTAATAAAAAAAACAAAACAAAAGATTACACACTTACTCTCTAAAGTATCCTGCCTCAACTCTATAACATTGTTTTCCACATTTAAACCTTCACTGTTCACATCTGGTATGAAATTGTTTTGGTAATCGATTCTGAAAGCTTCCCTTGGTGTAGACAGAATTATGTTGTAGGCTGTTGATCCTGTTGAAACATTTTGATTCAAAACCATGACTTCAATTCTAAACTGTTGCCGCTCTTCCACCTCCGAAGAATCTGAGTCGTAAGAACTGAGCTGAAAGACGATAAACCAACAAAAAGTGAGAAAGAGTGGCTTAGACAGAAAAACATAATACACTGATTTACAAGTTCAGAGACATTTAATTCACAGTCCTTCCTTCATGAATATTTCAAAGACAGCTGGTTTAAGGGTGGTTACATCCAACAATATTTTAGCTGCGATTCTACTTAAAGGCAAAGAAAAAAGAAGAGCACCACTTAAAATCTTGTGACAAAGTGTACAGACTAAAAACATGACAAAAATGCAGATAATAGCCCTGTAGATTATCTGCAAAATATTTTTAAAAGAAAAACAGGGCTTGGGAATGGTAAATCACAACACTCATGCTGCACTGATTTCACTAAAAACTTGCTATTCAAACCTCACCTTTCTTTTGTTTTGCTGTAGGGTATTATCATGTAATAACCCGATTTTGTCACTACATCAGGACACTTTTCTACTCAGGTTACACACAATAGACTCATTAATGTTTACAAACAAGTGACATCAAGATTGGTTTGCAAAAGAGTTGGTAAGGCAAGCTCACAATGTTTTCACAATGAACAGGAGATTCTGATTTGTCTACTTTCTGTGTGCAATAGCGCAAACATTCACACCCGCAACGCCTAATATGCATGTCTTCTTGCGCATGTTCTATGTCAACCGATGCCACTCAGTGACATAAGCGTGAATGCTTTTATAACACAATAGTGCCTATGCCTTATCTGCTGCTTAATTACTTGCATCCAGTTGATAGTATGTAACAGGAAGGAAAGCTTCCTGTTATTTATGTCCCGGTACAATTGTCAATCCACTTGTCTGCAAACATTCAAGCTGGACTGTATAACTTTACTGTAGGGTCCTAACTGTCCAGCCCTAGGGATTTACTGTTGTAATAGTGACTGGAAGTAAATGAGCAATACTTTAAACAAAATCACTCCATAATTTTTTTCTCAACTTGTGATCTTGTTTTATTCAACTTTCAATTGTTCAGCAGTCAGTGAGATTTTGCATGTTCGTATATACTGTATGACTAATGGACTGTAACCCCATGTAACACCAATGGGATGTTTTACTGTAGGGTCACTAAGCCATAAACCATAGGGAAGTCCTCAATAGCCCTAACCTCTTACCACTTGAACAGATGATGATAATATCAGCTGTGGTGTCTTGATGACAAAGTCATACTGATCCAGATTCACAGTAATATCATCGATATACAACTGAATATTCATGTCTATGATGTCTCCTGCTGTATATGCCCCATTGTCATCCACTAGGAATGAAACCTTGAACAAAAAAAAACAAAAAAAAATGTATCAATTGATTTCAGTATTCAAACAATGTACCTACTTAAAGTATACACTATGAACTATTTGAGGAGGAAAACCTTTGGGATGAGCAACCTGGCTCTTTCAAAAAGCCTCTTTTCTTTTTGCATCTTCCAACGTAAAATATCATGACAGATGGCTATGATGGAAAGATGACTATGTATAAAGTATCTTCACATTATTTCAATAACAGACATAAAATTGTGAAATGAAAAACAACTGAGTTAACACAAAAGAAATTTAATGACTGAAATCTTGCATCTTCCTTCTGTTAAAAAAAAAAAAAACATACTCATCACCCCAAGTACATTTTTGGTTGGGGGAAACAATATTTCTATTTGGTGACTGCACTTTGATTGACATCAAAGTCAGAACATTCAAAATATGCAGAGCTCACATTAAACAGCATGCAGAGGAAGTGTTCTGATAACACATTAAGGCCCTGTATACTCACCAACACCTGGAATAAGCACTAAACTAGGATGGTGTCTGCTTATAGCAGATTTGAGAGCGGGCTAGAAGTAACTTAGTTGAGAGAGCTGAAACTGTGTGGGATGAGGAGATGTACCCTTTAAAGGTACCCTACTATAAAGTTTACTTTTAGCCCCTCCTTCAAATTGAAAACAAAACACCTGTCTATAGTACACCTTCAAGATAGTGCCACAGTAGTTAGCCTGAACTGCGTTTCATTTGCTCAAGGCCATATATTTTGACACACACTGTGTGTGAGCTTAAATGGGAACAGAGCTGAATGTGCAAGTCATCATTGACCAACCAGAGTAAAGGTATATTGTTTGAATGAATGCCAATCAAAGTGCAGTTATACTTTATGTAGATCTCTAGGGCTATTCCTAGATATATTTGGGCAGGGAGTTGCTAACAACACCCTGGTTTGGGCATATCCCCTTCAAGTAAGTACACAGTCATGCTTTCACACGTTTTACACACAGACTTTTGTTAAGCACTGGTGCAACAGTAAAGCAAAATATGTATTGTAACTTGTACTCCTGAAAAAAAGGTATGTACTAAGAAATTGTTCTCACAATCACAGAAAACATATGAAGGGTACTGGATTTTCATATAGGGGATGAGCACTTTTATCAGAAACTCTAACACAAGAATTTAACAAGTTTGCCCAAAGATCAGAAAATATATTTTTCCCCCAAAGCAGGATATGTTTTGCATGAAATTTCAAATATACTCTAGGGGAGAAGTTCTTCAGGCCCCAACCTTGTTCACTATCACAAACAATACACTTTTTCCAGCACCCATGATATTTTATTCACACTTGGGTTGGATAAAATACCTAAAATTATAACCTGATAGGAGTCTTACCAAAAATTCAATTTCATTTGTAGTATTTCCAGTATTTGTTATGTTGCCCAAATACCAGGAGAGGATAACACTGTCACCAGTGCTTCGTTTAGTGACTTCTTCCTCTGTGATGGTGATGCCTGTTGAACCATTCACAACACTGAAATCTGTGATGTTAAGAAACTGTGGGTGTGTTGTAACTACATCATCAGAATGTACCACCAGTAGGCATTGTTTGAATGTCACATCCAAGCTATTAACTGTGTCTGATGAAAATACTGTAATAGAATGAAAGAAATTCAAAAGGATAAATGGCAACAAATTGACAAATTGAGCAACTTTAAGCAAGCTAATAATTACAAGTTCATGAATACAAACTTATATAGCACCTGCAATTTCACCTTCATTTTTAAAATGAGCATTACATTCTTTTTCTCTAATCTTAACAGTAGTAATACATTCATAATAATACTTGCTCTCTAGAAAGGCTGTGACGGTTAGTTCAAAACCAGAAACCGGTTTCTGCGGCCTCTAAAACTGATTTTTAAATCAAAACCAGTTTTTCAAAAAGTGCACTGACCTTACATACATATCATACACTTGGTCTAGCCGTGTTTAGGAAATTTTCTGTGGCGAAAAATGTGTGAAATACATGGCAAAATGAAATTTTGAAATGGAAATCAAACCAGTACCGGTAATTAAGACCAGTTTTATTTCAACAACCAGTTTTTGGGTTGCATAAAACTTTCGAAACTACATCAAACCAAAACCGGTTTTAACAGGCTCTCAAATCAAAACAGGTTTTGTAAACAGCCTTACTCTCTATATAGCGCTTCATCATCAATGTGTCTAAGAGAAACCACTCACCCAAGGAAAGGACTGTTTCTGTCATCTCCCAATTTGTGGGTAGAATCATTGAAACTGCAGCAGTTTCTCTGGTATCTGGTGTAAGAGCTCCTTCATCCCCATCCTCTGTTGATATCCCAATGTCTGGTCCTCCATAAAAGAATTCAATTGTTTTACTCTGCCAATAAGATGAATTCTCCCAATTCCAGCAGGATATATTTACATGCACTTGCAAAAGATGATTCAAATCTTCAGATGGGTAAGAGATGACAAAGGGTACTGCTACAATAACAGAATGGTTGCTGCTTAAAATACTGTCATTCCAAGAATGGTACGTGGTCAGGATGACCTCACCTGGATTTATTACAGATAAAAATGTATGTTCAATACTGCCCTCAGTAGATGAGATGCTGACATTTCTTGATTCATCCAAAGACATTGAAATTGAATGTTCCAAATAAAGAGAACAATTTTGCTGTGAATCATTTGTTAAAACTAAATCTGAGATCAATAAAAAATTATCTGTGAGGTAGACAATAGGGAAGTCTTCATCAGATATATTTTGGTAAGTGAAATTAGAGTTACTCATGGCATCCACCTCAAACTCAATGAGGTCACATACTATTGGTGTAACTACTGACAGCATTAATAACCCAGTCAGACAATGCTTCTTCCGTGCCATCTTTACACCTCTCTGCGACGTATGTATATGAAGCTATGTGCCTGAAAAATGAAAAAAAAAAAGATAAGATGATGATCAAGGTTCCATTCAACATAGTAAATGCTCATGTGGCAAACAAGTTTGGAGCAAAACAATCATGAACACAAATACAGCAGTCAGAGCTGTTTAATATCAAAGTGACACTTAAAATACTTAAAGTAGACCTAGACCTATATACAATGTTAACTATCTGAGATCTACCATAAGGCCCCATAAAAAAATTACTTGCTTCTAATCACCGGCCGGGCTCATTTTGGACACTGGGTGGATTTTTTTTTATAATTTTTATTAAAAAATAAAAACCTCCTGGGCTGACGTCAGTTGCCACGTGTGCATTTTTTCTTTTTTAAATAAGAAAATTTGATCTCTGACATCGTTTCTGACAGTTTTTGCATAAATATATTGCCCAAAATCACCCCAACCAAATCCCACAATCAAATGTTCTTCCCATACTTGCGACCATGCTGTATCAATAATTCAGTATGCTCTGCCGTGCACAGACTGTTGTTGATTCACTGAAAACGTGCTGAAAGTCTGTACTGATACTGAATCAAGCACAAATGTCACAGCTAGACTGCGCATTCCGCTAGTGCCAGCATGCCATGCTAAGCAAGAACTATACTGTAAGTTTTCGAGTTGCCACTCACGTGGAGAAATTTAGATTGAATGACATGTGGAATGGTAAAACCTACTGGCAAAGTTTGCACCAGGTACTAAAAACTTGAAGTGACATCACAAAAAGTGATAGGGATTGTAATAGGGATTGGCTTGTTAAAGTTTTACGTCGTTTGAAAGGAATATGTTTAGAATAAATGTGCAGACCGTGTAGGACATTCAGTACGAAGGAATGAGAATGATATCAAAATGCAACATTGCGAACTGACCAGCTGCAGGGGTTTCGCACTATATACTAGTGCTGCTGTGCCAGTTGAACGAGTTTTACCTTTCATCTGTCTATCTTATATATCTATGTACTGGTCTTTCATATATCAGATGAGTGAGTTTTACTCCTTGAGGGTCTATGAAAGGCAGACTTGACAAGAACACACCGGATACATGATATATAGTGTAAAAAAGGGCCCAGACAGAACACACTAAAAATTGGTTGGTAATAGGCCTAAAAAACAAAAAATAAAAAAGAACCGGGCGACGGATTTTTTCAGAAGTTTGTGATGAGAAACAAGTAATTTTTTTATGGGGCCTAAAGCCAAGAATTGATCCAGGCAGCACGTCTGTAGTGGTTACCTATGGATGCAGTTTAACCATAAGGCGTACATATGCCGGGAACTCCCTGAGAGCAATCTCCACCCATAAATTAGTAATGGTATCCTAGGCCTTATTAGAAGGATATATACAGATTATAAAGCCAAGCCATAATACTGAACATATTAACTGACAGGACAACCGACTTACAGGCGAGTATGATACCTGCATTTGACGAACATTGCTATATCAAACACATTGTCACATCGAAGGCCTAACTTACTGAGAAAACCTCATTAACTCAACTGATTTCAATTACCTTCACTTACGCATCACTTTCCTCTGATCAAGATAGGCATAACGTTAGGCCCAACTTATGGGTAGCCTAGGCTTTTGCCGAGTCAATACATCCCCTGATACTGTAGATCCAAAAATCGTGTCGAAAATTAACTTGTCTTAAATTCATAATGAACTGAAAAGATTGCTTCCTGGCTATTACTTATTAGGCATCGACCACGTTACGTCGTGTTGTTCTGAAGAAAAGCTACCTAGTGTTTTGTTAGTGAGAGCCCCTAAATCAATATTTGATGACTTGCGTTAACGTATAGACCCAATACTGTAGTAGGCTATAGTGTTACGATTAACATTACGCACATGTTGCAAACATCGTCATTAATAACACTAACAGGTTGTTTTACGCACTAGCTAATTATGCGAAATCTCAAGGATTGTTGTAGCAACCGTGTCATGCATTGCGCAATCACTCCGATGGGATAGAATACAAACGTTTTATTGGTCAAAAATTTCTTACGTTCCGTAGACTCCTCCTCTTTAATTGATAAACAAATCGTGAGATGCACGGTGTGCAAGGTTGTTCTGCAGTGTGTTCAATCATAGGATCGGAAATTGTCTGAAGTTGGTACTGTTAATGTTCACAGGCTAGCTAGCTAAATCATGATAACAAGGTGACATGTAATCGGAGGGAAAATGGCATCTTGTGAAGAAGTTGACTTGATACAAGCTGGCCAGACAGTGGCAGTTTTTCCAGATCTCATCTTCATCATTTTGACAGCCGTGATTGGGGTGGTTCTGCCGTTGCTGTTTGCATTTCTTTTTCTGAAAGAAATAGGAAAGAAAAGGGTAAGTTGCAAACCAATGTACAGTACATTAGTCCTTCAGTCTTCAGTAAAAAACTCCAAAAAGACTAAATAGAGTCATCACGGAGCACACAATCAACAGCCGATAAGCCAACAAGGGAGACACAACCACCATAAAAAGTGCAAAAGTGCTCATTTTATATGCAAGACCACAAAACCACAAAGTAACGAGTGCAAGTAAAAGCAAAGACAAGGGTCCTAATGGGTTGACTGGGTGAGGACCCATGTGTTTGTTGCAGGGTCTCTGATCCAACTATAGGGGAGGATCCATTTGGAGGTAACAGTATGGAAGGTAGTGTAGTTTATGCCCATGAAGGGAGATAAATTCTGCAGACAATCGGAATGAGTAAACTTTCGCGGTGATAGAGAATGATATTCCACTGAACCGAGTTAAGACAATCTGTATCTCAATTAGTTACTGCATTTTGCCCCAAATATTTAGAAATAAACATAGCCTGTGTCTATTAACAATTGGTGACTCCACTTTGAGTACCACTAATACAAACAATAGATTTGTGCAGTGGGGCTTCCTTCAAGGGGTGTCCCCCTTTCCTTTCCAGAAGGAGTGTAAAATCTCCCCTTTTCATTTCCATAAGAATTAATAATTGTCAATATCATGGTTTGCAGCAATGTTTGAACTTACATATATGAGCATTTTAAAACAGTATAAACTTTGTTTGCAGGCCTGGAGGTGCACCACACCAGATACAGTATGTTTTTGAATTGGAAAGCTTCATACACATAAACTTAGTACAGGGAGAATTATTGGTGTAGTGATGTATGTTAACATTGCTAATTGTACTGTATTTACTGTAGGAGCCAGACATATAGCAGGCTTGGTAATTTTTTTTTTCTTTTTTTGTCTCACAATTACAATGCCATGCATTGCAATCTCAAATGTCAATCAGTGTTGGAAAGGAGCCACATGGGATTCACACTGGTATGGGAAACACCCTCCTCCATAGCAGAAAGAATTGAGCAAGGGTTTTAATGTGAGATATATATGTATGAAACTAACTTAAGAGTAAGAGACATTTGCCAGATAGGCTATTTGTCTTTGTTTGGTTTGAAATAAAAGTGCTTGGTTGTAACATCATTACTGCCAACTTTGCAGTTTAACTTATTCCCTTCCATTTTGGATTTAGGTCCAAAAGTCTGAGAGAGTGGTGGGGAACACACCTAGGACTGTTACAGAAGATTGGGCTGGTGTGAAAGAGGATGGAATCTACTATGCAGGAGGAGCAGCCAGGCAGACCACATCTGCTTATAAGAGAATGCAGAAACAGAGGAAGTCAATGAAAGTATCCTTGGAGGTCAGCTCTTGAAGTAGCTCTAATGCACCCATCAAACAGAATCCTTAACCCCTCCCCCCCCCCACAGCTCAAGCAAGTTTTCATTTTTGAATCTTTGATACACAAAATGCCCTGAAATGTGAATCTTCAACAAATTAAAATACCATTGCAGTTAATCTGCAACAAACAATTGCAGCTAAAGAATGAATGAACATTGATTAAATGTCGAAAAACAATCAGCAGACAATCACAACATGTGCAGCACTGTGAATGGGTGTATCACCAAATTGATGAATCTTCGACTAACAAAATTTCATGAAAGTGAAAACTGAGTGAACCTTTACCTTATCTTTTCTTCAGTATTGTGAATCTGGGGTGAATCTTTGCCTTAAATTTTACATAAAAAGTAAATACTTGTGAATGCTCAAGGGGGGGGGGTGGGGTGGGGGTCACATGTTCTGTTTGAGGGGTGCATAACATCACCCCAAATACATACATTTGTAATACACTTGTACTGTAACATTAATGGTGAGTTTCATTTACAGACATGGATGGATCAGCCAGTGAATTTACATGGAAGTGCAGCCTCCATCATAGGTAACACCATACTTAGCAGAATATGGCCTTGAGCATTTACACTATGTGTTGTTGTCCTTGGCCTGTTTGGGAGATGCCAACTTCTTGAAGACTGTTACTTTCTAAGATGAAGGAGATCTTTTGAAGTCAACATAGTTGGGAAAATTGTAACTGTCAAGGGAGAGGAAGTTGGGACTTAGGTGTTGAACCAAGCAAATTGACAAAAGATGTGAAAAATGTACACATACAGGCCTAAACCCTTAAGAGTTTTAATTTTGGCCTAGACTGGGGAAGAATGGTGGGTATATCTAGGGGACTGTCTACACAGGTGTCTTATGATGCTACCAAATTTTCTCTGACTTAAGTTGAAGATGCCAATGATGGAAGAACCCATCCAAACAAAGTTAAAGTGTCCCATTCAGGCTTGTAAAGGGTGTAAGATTATGCTTGATATTTTCCTCCCCTCCCCCTCCCCCCATCATCTTTGCCCAATGTTGGGGTTACAACTCCAGTTTTGGAGATTAGTGCACATATAATTCGAAGTTTTATTCCTTGGAATGCAGCTAATTTTTCTTCATAATTATATATTCTCAGATGGATGCAGTGGTTTACACAAATGAATCAACTCAGGACACTGCCATGGAGCTTGATGAGGATGAAACTGAGGGAGAAGAAGAGGAAGAATCTGAGTCTTACTCCAGTATAGTAATCATCCTTTCAAAGTCTGCTGTGTCCACTAAAGCCAGGTTCTTATTATATTTTCAAACAACTTTTTTCTCCAGTTCCTACCCACCCTTGCACTTCTTCTCTCTCCTCCAAAAATGTGTTTATGGTAATACTTGGATTGTACGAATTCTTTCCTTCAATTGGTTGTGATATCAAAGACATATGAGGAAGATGCACTCTCCACCAGACAGGGGGTTAAAAGGGGAAGAGGCGGGAAAGATAGTGTACTTTTGGGAAATGTTTGGGGGGGGGGGTTCAAAGAAGGTATGCTGGGACAATAGTAATTTGTGTTCTTAAAATTCCTTTTGTGTGGGAGGCAGGTTTTTTTTTTTTTGGAGGGGGGGGTCCTCTGATCTCACAAGACTATTGTGATCTCTACACAAAGTGATAATGTGATACTGCTGTGAATAATGTAGTATTGTCTTCCCATGTGAATTCATATAGATAAAATTTTTGGACTAAAAGACAATGGCACATGAGAGTAAATCTGGACAAACATAGCTGGGTAACCACATTGCAGAGGCTAGCAGGGTATTGAAGAAAATAATCAAATCGACACTGCAGTGCTTTTTTTGATTCCTTGCCGAAGGCCGAAGGAATCTATGCGATGGTGATGTCGTGTGTGTGAGTCTGTATGTATGGACCCAACATTTCTAACAAGGGGAGGACATTTTCTATTCAAGATGAGGTCCTCAGGTGTCAGAACAATAAATTACAGGGGTCCTCAGGTGTTGAACAATAGACAATCTATTGTTAAGGTTCGGGTTAAGGAAGCAAACACAAAGGGAAGAACAATGAGGTCCTCGCCTTGATAGGAAAAAAAAACCTGTGTGTGTGTATATGTGTTTGTGACACTTAGCTTGTAATCGCTATATCTCATGTATGTAGATGTAGATTTGTCATGTCAAGAGAAAGAACCCTATTGTTTTTGGCAGAGGTCAAAGGTCAGTCGAGGTCACCAGAGGTCAAAGTCCGAAAACTTGTAATCGCAATATCTCGAGATAGGAATGACCGACACTTTTCATATTTAGTATGTAGATTTGTCATGTTAAGAGGAAGAACCCTATCGTTTTTGGCAGAGGTCGAAGGTCATTCGAGGTCACCAGAGGTCAAAGTCCGAAAACCTTGTAATCGCGATATCTCAAGGTAGGAATGACCGACAGGTTTCATATTTGGTATGTAGATTTGTCATATTGAGAGGAAGAACCCTAGTGTTTTTGGCGGAGGTCAAAGGTCATTCAAGGTCACCAGTGGTCAAAGTTCAAAAACCTTGTTACTGCGATATCTGGAGATAGGAATGACCGACACTTTTCATATTTAGTATGTAGATTTGTCATGTTGAGAGGAAGAACCCTATTGTTTTTGGCCGAGGTCAAAGGTCATTTGAGGTCACCAGAGGTCAAAAGCCGAAAACCTCGTAAACACGATATTTTGAGGTAGCAATGACAGACACTTTTCATATTTGGTATATAGATTTGTCATGTTGAGAGGAAGAACTTTATTGTTTTTGGCGGAGGTCAAAGGTCATTTGAGGTCACCAGAGGTCAAAAGCCGAAAAAACCTTGTAAATGGCTGGTAAGCAAGATATCTCAAGATAGGAATGACGGATACTTGTCATATTTGGTACATAGATTTGTCACGTTGAGCAGAGGAACCCTATTATTTTTGGTAGAGGTCAAAGGTCATTTGAGGTCACCGGGGTCAAAATCCAAAAACCTTGTAAAATGTAAACAGTATATCTTGGCATG
>WURT03037494.1:3604-14942 GCA_009936505.3 Holothuria glaberrima
TACTGTTTCACGTACATCCACAAACATGCCATAGGTATGTAACTATTTTCTCCTTAAACACCACACCGCTGAGTATCATTTGAGTTGATAAGTGTATTAATGCAGACGGCAAAATTAATATGTTAGCCTATGACAAGGAAAATTTCCAAACAGACTGAATTACTTATTTGAACCTTTTATACCATAGTGAAGTAACCATACCAAACATAAGCTTAAGAATTTTAAAGTGCTTTTAGTAAACGAATCGACACTGATCTTCACTGCCAAAGATATTTTACGTATTTCGGCTTCTTCCTTCATAATACAAACTCTTGATTTATAGTTACAAACATTAAGAAATGGCTTCAAAGGGTGTTTTGCTTCTTTTCTATAGCTTAAATCAACTCTGTACACCCGGTTTGAATTACAACTTGTTTATGGTGGAACAGCTTAAATTGTGTGTCATTTATTACCAACTCACTAACTTTGCACTGAAATATGTGGTAATGTTGTCTACCCTTAGCTCCTTATCCCACACAGCGTACCACCAGAATATAAATAATGTAACATACAGCTTCACTACCACAGTATGACCATGTTATAAAGCAGACGTAGGTTAGAAAGAGCCTTATAAGACTTATGTACACAGCCAGCTATTGCAGCTAGTTAAGCTCGTTAGTTACAAAATACACAACTCGTACGACCTTCAAAATTATCCTACTCGTACTACCAATTAAAGAACCTATGGGCTCTTGAAATCATCCATATTACACAAACTGCTCTGATCAGAAGAACCGAACAAAGTCAGTATGAGGACTGTAATGTAAGGCAGACAATTGACTCAAAAAATAAACAAAAACTCAGACTTATTCACTTTGAGTATAAAACAAGTCGGATACATAATTGAAGTGACATAAACCATTGTACAGTGGAAAAATACAGAATGTAAAGAAGCAACTTACATATTATTCTACTTAAACAACCAAGTGTCCAACAACAAAAATAACTGAAAAGTAAAGAAAAACGCCATACAATGGATCTATCCTATAAAAATACACAGCCTCGCTTTGTCAGCTCGCAAGGTTGATAAAGAAGAAAAAATGCAAAGCATATTTGAACATTGTGACCATTCAGTGGCGTAGCCTGCGGGGGCAGGGGCGGGAGCCCCATAGTTGAAACTCTCGCCCCGCACTTGCCCCCCCCCCGCCCGAATGAAATTACAGACCGAGAAAAAATATTTTAATACACGCCAAATATGTGTGCCTACAGGCTACATGATTTCTATTGCGATTTTGTTAGTCCTAGAAATATACTGTACGACTAGAATCTGATTATGAGCAAGTTCACACAGAGGACTCTTATCTACCGAGTACGTCCAACTCCAGTATATTTACCCCAAGAATGGCAACACCAAACTGAGGGTCCGAGTTCGGTCTCCCTCGAGTCGAATTTATCAACTTCCATTTATATCCACCGTGACGCCCTGACGCATTGACTTTGTGTGTGAAAGTCATTGACTGTTTTCGGTGTGGCTGAACATATTCTTGCTTAGAACACTCGGGAAGTACCGTCTCCGGCCATCTGGGGGTTTGTAAAGCCGAAAATTTGTAGTAAGCTCCGCGCCAACCGATGGTTGCGCTTCGCTTGGAAACATATATTAACATTTTCATAGATTAATTTTTTTTTTGCATTAATTGAGATATTGCAGACATGAGATCCATATTTCAAGGCTAAGTACATGCAGCTTGAAACACTCAGGAAGTGCCGTTTCCGGCCATCTGAGGGGTTTGTAGAGCCCAAAATTTTCTTGTACGCTCCGCGCCAACCTATGGTGGTGCTCCGCTTAGATAGTCCTATAGTATCAGCTCAGTCTGCCCCACCAGTCATACCCTCCGCCTCTTCTGCCCCCTCTGCCCCCCCCCCCAGATTGAAAAGCCTGGCTACGCCACTGTAACCAATCCTATTATTTCTTCCAAATTTTTCAGTTTTGTATATTGGCAAAATATATTTACGTTGCCTAGTTTAAGTCATTAAATGGTTATTATTCATAAATATCGTTTTCTTTTCCTTCTCAGTGAACGTAATGTGTGAATACAATTTTTAAGATGTTGGCCACTTTATTAGGCCTAAATAATTTACACTATGACCTGCACTTTACAGATCACAATAAATTGTCAAGAATTCTTTGATACTAGACTTGACAAATATCTTTAACTATTGACTTGGAAAATCTTTTATAGATATAAAAAATAAGAATAAACATTAAGTAAATACAACACAATTGGGTAAATAAATGGATTAGAAAGCTTCAAATTCAAATGGAAGTAAGAAAAAATTCGCGCCTCGCTCCGCTCGGCGATTATTTCATACTTACACGTCCCTACAAAGCCCTAGTGGTAAAATGAGCTTAGGGCCTACATTCACAATTGCATGTGTAGTACGTATTACATAAATGCATATCCATATGTATAATACTGTGTAGGTGTAATATGCTTTGGGAAATGCAAACCATTCAACCTGAGTTGTAGTACAGAAGAAGAAAAATTCGGAAATTTTCAGATGAAAATTCGGAAATTGTTAGGTTTTGCCCCCTGAAAAAATCCTACGTCACTGATAGTATACGCACTTTACAATTGGTTCTACGAAAATTTCATGGGTCTGGGAAGACTGTAGGTGGGGTGGGTAAAGTGCGTGCATAATACATTATATTTCCGACATCAACACATGATGTAGTTTGGGACAACTCACATTGTTACTGATCGATATAGCACCGAGCCCGGTTTATATTTATGCAACCATACAGGAAGCAGAAAATTGCATAATGAGAACAAATTATAACTTCAAACTGTCTTCTTTATCTAGCTGCCAGGGCCGTAGTTAATGTGACACCCATGCTTTTACCCGTCCAGTCGGCAAATTCCTGACTACAGTAAAACCATGGAATATCTGATCCGAACACGTCGAGACCGACCGTTATTCAAGTTGGGACAACCGGAAAGTTTGGATAAACAGGCCTGATTTGACATTTTATCGTCAATTTGCTTTGTCTGGTGTAACCTTTACTTACTTATAAAGTGAAATTAACCGTTGTTATGGTTATACGTTGTTATGTTGTCTCCGTGTCATTTCTTTTATTGCATACTTAAAAATAAATATTTGTTGAGATTCAAGCTCAGTGCTTCTTTTTTCCACTGAAATTTCAAGGAGGGTGTCTAACTGAGAAGCAGTCAACACATTTGTCGGTCTGGGTTACTTTCCGTTACTCAGCGTCAGGATAGCTGATAGTCTAGATATACCAAAAACGAACATGCAGCTAAAATTTTACCTTCACAAAACAAGATAGGCCTACACACTGGCTGTCATGCAAAAGACACGCCGCAAATGAAAAGCCAAGCAGCTAATTAACAACACCGACTGGATAACAGGTAATTGCTAATTTAGGCGGCACTACCAAACTGCGACTTACAAGTAACTGTTTAATGCCTTGATTTCTCGAAATGAAATCCCGAAAAAATAACATCAGTTCCCTTGTCAAAATGACTTCAAATGATATCTGAAAGAATTCTCCAAAACAACACAAAAGACCGATAATACTTGTTTTGAATTCCTTTAAAGACTGTTGAAACTTAATTAACACAGTGAAAACATCGAATAAGTAATTCTGTATCGATTATTCATTTTCTAGCGATTACAGTAGGACTTATAGAGTGCCAATATCACTCATTTTCACAGATGTCATCCTTTTAGGAGGAAAGTTCAATTAATTTCTGTTTTGCATGTCACTTGTGAATATTTCTCACATATGAAGAAAATCAACGAAGTATTCAGTTAGGTACTGCTTAATTGCACCATGTGTTTTACAGTTGCCATCCTTTTCCTCAGATTTTCATGTCAACTTCTGTGCTTATTTTTCCTTCCAACTTTTAGGCTTTTCTTCCTTTTGCGTTTTCTTAATCCCACATTAGGTTTATTTTTTTTGGGGGGGTGGGGGTTAATGGCATTACAAAACTTGAAATTTCCGGTTTTATTTGCAAGTGATTATGAAGAAAAGAAAGTATATACAATTCGCTACACTATACATAACTACCTAAAATTTCATCTGATTAAAAAGCAATTAATGGGGGAAATTTTTATAGTCATTTTTATGATGCTCGCAAGAAGAAAAGCTATACAATGTTCGATAAACTCTGACTGGGGATAGGTAGGTATGCCTATTTCTAACCTATGGGATACAATACTGTATTACTCAAGAGGTGTCCATTTTGAGTAATATCACACCTCTGGTACTTTTAAATCATGTTGAAATATGTTTGTTACTCATTTATTAAATTCATACAGAAAACTCCTTGATTTGCCTTCAATATTCTATGTTTGTATACAGGAACATAATAAAAGATACTTGTAAGTGATTGCCATCTCTCTTTAAAGATACCGTATGTTTTCCACTCAGTTAAGATGAATACGAAGAAATATGCTACAATGGAACAGTAAAATGTCAATACTTTACTGTAACCAGAAGCAAATTCTACCGTCAGAAGGTAGCGAGCACAAATGGTTGAAATTCGAATGCATGTGAACAATCCTTGATGCGCCAACGTCAAGTTTTTTTATTGAAAGATCGTAGTCTTTCTCCAGCGTAGCAGTATCTCCAAACCGCTTATCTATCAATAACTTATTCATAAATAAAACAGTGTCATCAAAATTCCACCGGCTTGTTTGGCTTACAGTAACATTAAATCTTAACTTTGCAGACATGATAACATTTGGCCTAAGTGAGAACGTTACATTTTCTGTGGAAAAAGTACATTGAAGTAACTTCAGTTTTACCAAAATGAGGAGTAAACTTGTGAACCAAGTTCTATTACTGCTCAAAAGAGGAATGAAGGTTGCCATTGCTTTAAGGTCAGATAAAACAGTTGTCTGGTGAAAGGTGCTTAATATTATCTATCCAATGTCAGCATGATCTGCTGTCATAAAAAAAAGGTTCCAAAGTAGCAAGTTATTTTTATTATATACTATATTACTAATTAATGATAAGAGCTGAGCAAACACAAAAGTTTGTTCCTCGTGGGAGAAATATGAATAGAGTTTCATGGCAAATTTTCGGTAAGAACACCTGTCGTTAAATGTAAAACTTTAAGAGGAAAGTATTTGTGGTATGAAAATTCACAACATCGCTGGTCTTTCTGTCACAAACCAATGCATATTTTTCCGTGTATTGTTCAAAGTCTCCTGAATCCCATTTCTACGTCCCAAGGAGAGATCCGCATGAATCAGATCACGGTAGAGCAAGCTTGGATAGTTGTAGATAGTTGTAAACCATGTAGAGCTCTAAAACTGTGAGCGATCCTCCAAGACGCTTAAAGACTTCAATTCTTTTTAAAGCACAGACGTAAAACGATAAAGATAACGTGAATCTTCTTTTACGATTCCGAAAAAAATTTCTTATTTAAATACCATAATTCTTCACAAGCAATCGATTGTAACCAAGAAAATATCTAGACAACGAAGTAATGGTGATATATCACCTCAGCAGGAAAGGCAACCAAGACGTGATGTTATCAGGACTCCGATGTTATTCAGCATATCCAGTGGGTATATCTGTCTTGTATAAACATTAATAAAGATTTGAGACATGGTCACTTATTGTCAGTTAATGCATGATAGGTTTTTACTGAGGTCATTTTAATAGCGCAATAAATGAATGAAGCGAAAGTTATTTCAGTCTGAATTTGGTAATCTTTAATAAATCAGATACTTTGTTTCACAGGATTTTAACTTTGTTTCAGACTAGCTTTTACTGATTTCACTTCTTAAAGACAGGGAAGCATACGGATAGCCGTCCAAGACATACACGAAAGGTTTCAGCCTACTGTGGCGAAACTAGTAAATATGACACAAGAAAAAATAAATATGAATAAATGAAGAAAGCATAGAGAGGTGCAGAAAGAATGTATTAGTGTCACAGTTTAACATTCATATACCCTTACGGACCGTGCGTCGGCATAGGTACAAGGGTAAGGATTTGAGACTGCATAAACGTTGCGCATTTTTAGCAAAACGTATGTTTTGTTTGGGCAAATGTACTTAAAATTTATTGAAAAGAGCTCAGCCCCTTCGTTGAAAATGGTCCCGCATGCTCATTTTCATGAGATGACACGTTGATTACTTAGTGCCCTATAAAGCGCCTACATTACAGGAGCAAACGACGCTGACTGCTCCTTATGTTGTATGGCTTTATCACTGCAGGACAATGCGTTTGGAGAATTTCGAAGTCTTGGAACAGTTTGTGTTTCTCCCGAGTAATATGGATGAGTGTCACAAGTGAAAGGTGCACCACGAGCGCAAAGCGCACGTTTGAACACATGGAATCCAAGGGGCATGCGTCAGGGCTCCTGGCAGGGTCTAGGGACAGAGCCTCAGTGGGAGTCAGGGGAGAAACCTCCTGAAGCTCTGGCGTTTTAAGTTAATATTACAGCCGAAATAATACGGCTTTAGAGGTTTTTATTGCATGAACAGGTGTTTTCGATGCCAATGACTGGGAGTTCGCCCCATAATGAGATGCCCTAGAATCGGAATTGGCCCACATTGGGCACCAGCTGGACTTAGACTCGGAACCGTTGTTATGTTTCCATCTTAATCTACAATGGTGAAAGTTTAATAAATGTTGACTAAGGCTACATTATCATCGTGAACGGTTTATTAAATAAATGGTTACATACAGCTAACTAATTTACAGGGTGACTCGAAAAAAATGCTCGTTTAAATTAGTAAAAAAAATACAAAAAGCAATTTGTATAAGTTGATAACTTTTCAAATGGCCATACTCGGAATTGGCCCGGAATTGGCAAACGTGGAATTGGAATTGACCTGAAATTGGAAGGTACTCTACTGGAATCGTAATCAGCCGAAAACAGTAGTCACTGGAATCTGAATTAGTAGACTCGGATATAGCCTGTTACGTTCCGGTGAGTTCCTGCCTTATCACTGCTTTAAAAGAAGTCTTCGTTAACCACAGAAGTCACAATAACCATTTTGTATTGATCTTAATCAAGAAGGGCAGGACAAGGATTTCATTCGGGGAAAATGACGCTGAAATTAACTACGGTCTGGTGTTTCATCCCAATGGTTCCTGCCCCGAGTTCTCGTTACGGTTTTGAACGTGATTTCCGGTTCTAACTTTCAGCTCCAAATTTTATACTTGATCTTGGACTACCTGCCTTCTAGTTTAATGCGAGATGCTAACATTTAATTTTTGGTGTAAGGAGTAGACGCTGTAAGTGACGAGACCACCCATTGAAACGTGAGCAACTGCATGGGAACACGGGTTCTAGGTGAAAAAGTTGAACGCATGCCTTTTGCGGGGAACGGTGAGACCGGCGAGGGGCCTGTGAGAGCCAAGACGATCCCACTGACTGTGATCGCTACGGCCACGTCGTTCGCCGTGTTTAAAAAGTTGGGTATTTTATGGAATTAAATGAAATTTTGTGGAAATTTGGGGGTTGTTGGAGAGGAATTGAAATATTTGATTCTTATAGAGGAAATATAGAAAAGAATCTGTCCCCTGTTCATCCTTGACACTTCCAATACTCACAACTTAGTTGCTCCTAGTCCCTTCCAAATCTGTCTAGAACCCCTCGTTGTGCGTACACGAATCCAGTTTATTGTTTAAGGTCACATCCTGTCTGGCATAAAAGGCCATAATATGTAATCAGAATATTGTCGTTGCATGTGTAATGTAAGCTTCTCTGCATCTTTCGACTTTGAGGTCAGTCAAAGAGCATTCACCAATGAACAATTGATAATTTGCTTTGTCCCAACAAAAATGTATTTGGTGTGACGAGTGCCTGTCTTTCAGAGCAAAACGTAGACGCAGGGGGACTGTTCGTGAGGGATGCATTCTTTTACCACCCCTGGGCTCAGTACTGAGAAACTTAACGTCTCTCACAAAAACTGATGTTGAGTCTGAATTAAGAATCTTCCAAATGGTAAGAGAAAGAGGATAGAACTTCCAAAAGATTCAAGCATGGAGCTATTAAGGAGCTCCATAATTCAAGTTTGCGTTTTTTTTCCAAAATCATGCCAACATTGAGGAAAAATAGCGTAATTGTGGAACCTTTACCTTTATAAAGCCATCATACCTGAAACGGGTGTTAAAGTTACAGGAAACTGAAGATAAAATGGCTCTTAGCGCTCGAAATGTCTTGCACTCTTTAGTAAAAATGTTACAAAATACATTTTCTATTAAACGCCTTTAAGGATCATTTTTGGGCAAAAATCGTCTCGTTTTATTCTGGGCCACCGTTTACAAGTATTAATTTTTTTTTCGATCGATATCCCTTGAAGGAGCACAGTGGTCGGCACGGGGGGAGGGGCACGACCCTTGTGTCCCACCTGTTCGGGCCTGAGGAGAGTCAATACATGTAATAAGAAAGGTATATGTATACTTTACTGAACATTTTACTTATGCCAAAGTTGGATTATTGCAGTGCGATATGGTGGAACTATAGTAAGTGAAGTACGCAAAAAGCAAATTATGTACAAAAACAAGGAGCGAATGCAATTTTATGGGAAACACACCGTGCAAAATTCTCATTATTTTCTTGACAGATTTAAATGGCAAGCATTGGACAGGTGTATCCAAGAAAAGCGATAAACAAATTTTTACAAATGCTGAAATGTACTGGTACTTAGATATTTGAGGGAGCATTTCCAGTTCACAAGGAATGCATATTCATATGAACTAAAATCTTCAATCTCAAATGGCCTCTTAATGAAAGTTTGTAATACAAAGCATCATAAAAGAAGATTTTCCTATTCAGTTGCAAACGAATGAAATATTAACTCCAGAATGTAGGAAGGCTTGAGCTCTGAGTTTTTGAAAGCAAACGTGTAATCCCTTTTAAATTATTCTATTTCAGTTTTAACTTTGGGTTTGTATTCTAATAGTGGCTGTATTATGTTTTACATTTTTCGACCGCCTTGTCGGTTTTATTTTGTCTGGTTTTACTGTTAATCTTGTCTTGTTTTCCTCTGCATGGTTTACATGGCACTTTCATGTTTGATTTTACTTTATTTTGACTTTTAATTTTGTAAACTTTTAAATTTTGTATATTTTTACTTTTTGGCTTCTTACCTTTGCTTGTAACCAAGGCCTCGGGTTGAATTAGCTTTATTAATGACCGAGTTTCTCAATCCTGTTGTAAATGTTTAAGTAAAAAAAGAAAATAAATTGAACAATTCCTTGCCGAAGGCAACCGTAATCATTGCAGTCAGGATAACGTATGTTCTTGTCTGTGCATGTGCGTTGTGAATGCTCGGTTTGTAAAAAGGACATCTTAACATAGCAGTAATGGATATTTTAACACTTTGCATGTGGTTTTTACATATTAGGAGAAACATTCTTACTGTTTTGGTAGATGGCAAAGTTCATGTGCGGTCACCAGAGGTCATAAACCGAAAACCTTTTAAGCACGATATGTCCAGAGAGAAAGCATGAACACTTTTCATACTCGGTATGTGGATGCGTTTTAGTAGGAAGTGAAATCCATTTTTTGATAAAGCAGGCCCGTAACCAAGGGGGGCATTTGAGGGCCAGCCCCCTTCTCCTTGGCTTGGCCCCCTGTTCCGCGGCATTATAGTCAGGCCCATGTGCAATAGCATACTTTCAACTTTAAATATTTTCCTCAACAAAAAAGGAAGCATATAAATATGACACCAAATTGCATGTAAGGACACCCAATGTTTCAAAAATTTTCAAAAGGGGAGAGGGAAACCCCCTCCCCTTTCACCCCTCCCCAGGCTGACGATCACGCAACGTACTGCATGCCTCCCCCCCCAGAGAAATCCTGGGTGCGCCACTGACCCTAGCTGTTTGTATGTTTTAATGACTTGGTGAGATATTCTGTGAAAATGTATGCTTCTCCATTTAACCAAAATGTAATCCCCCCTGAGATTGGTTTGGCGCCCATGCTCTCCAAGTCTGGTTACGGGCCTGGATAGGGATAAAGGTTGTTTGAGGTCCAGGTCAAAACCGAAATTCTTAAAAAGCACGCTAATTCAAGACAGGGATGATGGATTTTTTTTGCACTCGTTATATAGATTCGTAGATTTTGCGGGACGTCAAACGTCATCTAAAGTAACCAAGAGATGAATCTGGAAACCTCATAACAGACGTTTGGCGCTAAATCCGAACTATGTTGCGTCGTGACAACTGAAATGTTAGGGGTCAAGTTTTGTACCATTCCAAAGATAAAGTTATCGAGAACAACGTACTTCTTTTCCTAAAGCATGACTTTCGCCGTAATTGGTAATTCTAATTTTTTACATAACTGGGGACACGTGGGAAGAATACTGTAACTTTCACATACTAGAAACACCATATGTATGACTAGTTTATCAATGATAGGGGGCCTATAAAGGAAAATGTTCGGTTTCCAAACAAGCGTTTCTGGTTCGAATCCATCTAGGACATTTCCCTTACTCATTTGTTCTTTGTATTCATATTTTTGTAAAGTTCAAATCTGATGTAAGATAACCATAGGTTAAAATGTTAAAACATCAAAAGAACATGATATCTCAAGATGGATAATTTGAGAGATAAACCTCAGTGGAACTAAGTATTTTTTTGACAAGGCATCAGTAAGCATTTCAGCTTTCCTGTTTCATAATGCAGTTTTTAGGGTTGGAAAGAAAGGTGCACGGCATGTTTCAATAATTCTAGTGACCTTTTCTCTTCTATGAATAAGAATTAAAAGATAAGCGACTTATATACAATATTAAAAAAAAAGTTTCAAAGAGTCAACTTCATACAAAATGCAAACGAAAACTGTTTTATGTTCTCGATATTATCACAAAAAACTTGAGTTGCAACTACATAGAATATAAAAGTAGTAACGAAACACGAAGCAAAAAGTGATCGAAATCAAACAACGAAACATTAACAATTAGGATACGAACAGAGCCTTTCACTTTTGCTGACAGTCGAAAGGTATGGAAGATCATTCACTATTATCGGTGTGAATTAAATTCAACGAGAACGTTCAGAAGTAATAAAAAATTGAAAGCAATGCTTAGAGTATATATATGCCAGACAAATGACATTTGAAATCTCGTTTGCTTTCAACTATAGATAATTCATACAAACCATGCTTTGCAAAATAGTGTATTCTTGGAAATGTTTAAATTCATAACTAAATGTGTTTACTTCAGTAAAGTATAACTTA
The DNA here is from genome assembly GCA_009936505.3 of Holothuria glaberrima. Taxonomy (NCBI): domain Eukaryota; kingdom Metazoa; phylum Echinodermata; class Holothuroidea; order Aspidochirotida; family Holothuriidae; genus Holothuria; species Holothuria glaberrima. The sequence continues at coordinate 14,809 of WURT03037494.1, forward strand.
CCTTAAACGAAAACTATGTCCTTTCAAAAGGTAATAATCAGTCCGGGAGAAACCCTCGAAGGTGCACAAAAAACCCTCCTTCGAGGGTTTTTTGTGCACATGGGGGCCGCCATTATCCACAATGCATTTCACCG
>WURT03037505.1:0-14942 GCA_009936505.3 Holothuria glaberrima
GATGTAAGGAACTTGAGTAATACTGACTTTGTATTATTGTAGCCATAGGTAAAGGATACTGTTTTGAGATGGAGGGGGTATTGGATTGTTATCCTTAGAGGGGGTCCAAGGAGGGTGATTTTTGAATATTTGAGGGTCTTAAGATGCAATAAATGTATAGATCTGAGGGATATAATTACTGGAAATATTTGACAATTTTCACAGAAGAAACAATAAAGGAATTTTGTTGTTGAACTTGAGGGTGGAGAAGGTGAAGGGAAGTATATCTGTTTTAGCACAGGCCCTGCACTGGGTGCAATCCTCCCATCCACATTTCCTAGAACAAAGCTAGGCTCTTGCAATTGATCTATGCAATGTATGTGGAGTTCGAATAAAATTACACATACAAATTTATACAAATGTACATAATGAAATATTCATTGCTGGGAATCTGAAATCTGTATCAACCATTTACACCACATTAAAACAAATGCAAGAGACACAGCTGCTCAATAAAAACTGAAACCACTCTGATTTTTGTTTTTTCATGTATATAATGCTGGAAGTGTGCCTTGAGTAGCCATTTGGGTAACTTTTGCATGTGTTCTGTGGACACCAGATGTATTACACTGTATACAAGCCTACAACATTCCTGTCCACCTACAACCATACCTCACCAGTCAGTAGGCAAGCTTCCATAATGTCAAAAAGGTGGAGAGGGCACTATAATGCTCCACCTACACAGTTGTGAATCAATCCATCATGGCCCCCTTTTCAGGGTTTTTACAATGTTTTTACCTCTTAAATGTTATTGTAAGTTCTCCAATCATATGAATGCACTAAAGTGGTTTTGAGAAGAGCCGTGCATCAGCAACCTAGCTACCCGGAAACTGAGCATAGACTTAGGAAGCTCTTCAAGCCTGGGGGCTGAACCTTATTTCAAATCACTGTCCTGAGTGGTCTAAGGGGAGGGGGTGTCCCCCTCCCCTTTGGAAAATTTTTTGATATTTGAGAGTCCTTAGATGCAATTTTGTGCATCATTTTGGACAAAATTTATGGTAAATTACTGTAAGGTTTTGATTTTTCTTAGCCCTTTGGAAAATTTTTTGATATTTGTGGGTCTTTGGATGCAGTTTGGTGCATTATCTTAGACAGATTTTAAGGTTAACTACTGCAAATTTTTGACATTTCTTACAGAAGAGACAAATAATGGATTTTTGTGTTTGGAAAGTGTGGAGGGCTAATTAAGCATATTCCTGCCTCCTACAAATTTTGCTGGGGGCTGCCCCAGCCCCCCTTAATTCTTACAGAAGAGACAAATAATGGGTTTTGTGCTTGGAAAGTGGGGTGCTAACATGAAAGCATACTTCTGCCCCTACAAATTTTGATTGGGACTGGTGCCCCCCAGCCCCCATGCTTCCTACGCCAGTGCCAGAACAGTGCTCTGGGCTACTTTTTACAAATGCTTAAATCATAGGCGTACGAAACTGTTCAAGACTGTGGGGCTGGACCTTGTTTCGAATCACTGTCCTGAGGGAGGGTCTAAGGGGTTGGGGTGTCCCCCTCCCCTTTGGAAAATTTTTGATATTTTAGGGTCCTTAGATGCAATTTGGTGCATCATTCTGGAAAAATTACAAGGTAAATTAATGCATATTTTTGACATTTCTTAGTCCTTTGAAAAATTTTTTTGATATTTGTGGGTCCCCAAAGTTGCAATTTGGTGCATCATTTTGGTCAAATTACTGCAAATTTTTGATGATTCTTACAGAAGAGACAAATAACAGGTTTTTGTGCTTGGAAAGTGTGGGGGCTAAAGCATATTCCTGCCCCCTACAAATTTTGCTGGGGGCTGGTCCCCCCAGCCCCCCTTCTTACAGAAGAGACAAATAATGGGTTTTGTGCTTGGAAAGTGGGGGACTAACATAAAAGCATACTTCTGCCCCCTACAAATTGTGCTGAGGGGCTGGTGTCCCCAGCCCCCCCTGCTTCCTACGCCAGCGCCAGAGAGTGCTCCGGGCTAAATTTTACAAATGCTTAATTCATAGGCGTAGGAAGCTGTTTAAGACTGGGGACTGAACCATGTTTCAGATCACTATCCTGGGAGAGGGTCTGAGGGGTTGGGGTGTCCCCCTCCCCTTTGGAAAATTTGATATTTAGGGTCCTTAGATACAATTTGGTGCATCATTCTGGAAAAATTATAAGGTAAAGTAATGCGCATTTTTTACGTTTCTTAGTCTTTTGGAAAATTTTTCATTTTGATGTTTTAATTCCCAAAGTTACAATCTGGTGCATCATTTTGGAACAATGTTTAGGTAAACCAATGCAATTTTTTTTACTTTTCTTAATCCTTTGGAAAAGATATTTGAGGGTCCTTAGATGTAATTTGGTGAATCATTTTGGAAAAATTTTAAGGTAAATTACTGCACAATTTCGACATTTGTTAGTCCTTTGGAAAATTTGGTGATATTTTTGGGTCCTAAGATGCAATTTGGTGCATTGTTTTGGACAAATTTAAAGGTAAATTACCGCACATTTTTGACATTCTTTAGCCCTTTGGAAAAGTTTTTGATATTTGAGGGTTCTTAGATGCAATCTGGTGCATCATTTTGGAAAAATTTGAAGGTAAATTACTGAATTTTTTTTATTTTTCTTAGCCCCTTGAAAATTCTTTTGATATTTGTGGGCCCTTAGATAAAATTTGGTGCATTATTTTGGACAAATTTTAACTATATTACTGCACTTTTTTGAAACTTCTTAGTCCTTTGGAAAATTTTTTGATATTTGAGGGTCCTTAGATGCAATCTGATGCATTATTTTGGACAAATTCTAAGGTAAATTACTGCAAATTTTTGACATATCTTATAGAAGAGACAAAAGGATTTCATGCTTGGAAAGTGCTAAAGCATACTTCAGCCCCCCGCAAATTTCACTTTTGGGGCTATGGCCTCCCAAGCCCTCCACTTCCTATGTCCTTAGCTAAAATGCTACAAACTAACCTAGGGGATCTTTTCTTTGATCATGTTGGTCTCTGTTCAGGTCCATCCCTCAGGGGGATAGAAAAAATTTTTTTGCTAAACAGAAAAGTGGGGTATGGCTTAAAGTCTGCTAATGGAATCCAATTATGTTATTAAGGGGCAAATCTCATCATCTCAGACAGTTAAAATATTCCCTACTGTGCAACTTGTAGCTCCTTCCACAACTTTGTTAAAATCCTCTTAGTACAGATACAAACCTATTTTATTTCTTCTAGGTTATGTCCTCCTGAGCATACAAGGCTGTAATGTGTAATACAAGCACTCTCTCTGCATTGTGTAGAATGTGAGCTACTGTGCATCTTTTGAATTTTCAAACTTTGCTGTCAATCAAAGAGCAGTAACTAACTGAGAATTTTGATACCCTTCACTAAAAATATACTTTGGGGTGATGAGTGTGTGGCTTAATGAGCACAAAAAACTATCAGTAGTACTCAAACCCATAGCCAAGGGGGAGGGGAGTAATCTCCTCAGAAAAATATCCCCAACCCAGAAAATCCCAAATTACCATTGCCTGCATTCTCGTATGTCCCCTCCCTCTAAGAAAATATACTGCTGCCCTGAATAAGCTCTTTTATCTCCTCCCCCCTTCAGACATCTGCAGGTAGTCAGGCCTGTTTTCCATCCCCATGCAAACATTCTAAGCTAACTTCATCTTATCCAGGGCCAACTTGAAATAATATTAACCTTTTCATTAGTTCCCCATGGAGTAACAAAGCCATTCCAGCTCATTCCATCCTTTCATGCTACTCTGTACTGGAACTCCTATTGAGGTTTCATTTATAGAGAGAATATTGTTCTAGCACCTGGCCAGCTAAGCAACAATTTGTCTTTTGTTTCTGGTAGGGGACGGATTCTTTCTCTGTTATTTTAAATTAAGAAATAATCTTTTTCTTTCTCTTTCTCAAATCTTGGCTCAGGCTCAGTAGCAGAGATTTGTGGGAAACAGTGAGGGATGATGGACCCTTGTGGTAAAAGTTACTGTTTGAAAAATGAAAGTCAAAAGACAAAACACTCCCATATGGCCATGCTTCTCTCTTCAAGATTTCTGCTACATGCTCAGGCCAATTATTGTCATGCAGACAAGTTACTCAATGGGGTGAGATAGCTTCCATGTGCACCTTTTAGGGATTCCAGATACACTAAAATGGATTAAAGGGAAAATACAGTCTCCTTCATTTGAATGAGTGTGCCCCATTGTCCTTGTTCATGAATGGATTGTATCAATCATATGGCAATATGTTTGTTACTCATTTGTAACGATTAAATTCATGCAGAAGAACTCCTTGGTTTACCTTCAATATTCATGTTTGTACAGAAACATAATGAAAGAGACTTGTGGGCGAAATAAGAGATTTGTAAGATTTAGCAAACTTTTCAAAATAATTTTTTTTTAAGGGGGGAGGACCGTCATCTCCCTTTACGGTGATGGCATTTTTTTTTTTCTGTGGAGGCAAATACTGTTCTAGGGGCTGTGACTAGGGGGTACCCATCCCTTGGTCTTCCCTTAGCCACCAGCTTGTCTTCTTACCTATTTCAACAGAATATGGCAAAAGAATGCATTACCTATGATACTCCTAGTGTTAATTTTGAGGTTAATTACTGCAAATATTTGACATTTCTTACAGAAGAGACAAATAAGGGGTTTTCATCCTTGGATTGTGGGGAGCTGAAGCATACTTCAGCCCCCCACAAATTTTGCTGAGGGGGCTTTAACGCCCCCAGTCCCCGGCCCTGCTTCCTATGCCCTTACTCAAGAGTGTGTCAAATAACATATATTGAAGTTATATTTGAACAGCCTGGCCGTGAACGTAAAATTTGTTCTTTGAAAATTAGTTGCTTGTAACCTCTAACGTGGCTAAAAGGGCAAAGCTAAAATGAGCAAATTGGCTGTAGGTATATGTTATTTCATAGGACTGAGAGGCACCATGCCATCAGTAAGGGCCCGATAGCCATGGCTGTCGATGCTGCTGGTTATTTTGAGCCCTGTTTTATGCCCTTAAGTATAACTCAAGGTTGCAGTCTGTTGTATAGCGTAAAGTTAGATCAGGGTTCCTCAAATGGCGGAGGATGCCACTTGTGGCACAACGTGGTTTGGGGTGACACACAAGAAATACTACAATATTAAAAAATTGAAAAATTAAACAACAACTTAAACAAGCCCAATAAAAATTTTGTCTCACAGAAAAGTAAAATTTCTGTCAACTCCTTACCAAGACATGTTTACTTTCACTAGTATTAATGAACAGTCAGCGCACAGTGCACAATCAGTGCTTTGATTTTTCCAAGATTGTGACATCTTCTAAATGCCACTTCAGCCACTGGGTAATTAAGTGCAAATCAGTTGCTTTTAATTGGTAGCTTCTTGAATTTGATGCAAAATTCTCCCCTCCAAGATACTTTCCAAAGTTGCGTTAACCAAGACTGGTTTAGGAAAAAGTTAGAAAATTTTGTGGGAATATTTGTTTGAGAAACGGGTCAAAACTATGCACCATTTTGCATCTGAGCCCTTTCTGAAACAAAAATTTTCAAAAGGGGAGGGGGGCACCCTTCCCCCCAGGGCGGAGATCACTGGCGCATTGAATCAACACAAATTCCCAATGTGGCACTGCAGCAAATTAATTGAGGAAGCCTGAGTAAGATCTATGAGTGTCACAGTAAAACACACAGGGCAAAATTTGTATGTGACACATTTGTTGTTTCTTGACAGTTTATTTCTATAAATTCAAGGAAAACACGACCAGGTTGGCTACCTACCACAGAAGAGTCAATTTTACAAATTATTTGCAAGGTGGATTCATACTTTCGTAGCTGGGTGTTATGCACAAAAAAGTTCAGGCTGTTAGTTGTTTAAATGTCTCATGTTTTTGAACACCGACAACTGTTGAGATTTCATGTGCTTGCATACTGTATGTGCTAATTACAATTTCATGAAGATTCTCATAAAATTTAAGGCAAATGAATTAAAGCTCTTTTCAAAAGTTTTTAATCATGATTGCTAACAGAAAGGCTACTTTCAAAGTGTATGTAATTCTTAATGTCTGTAAATATCTTTAACTGCCAACAGAAGGTATATGTACAATAAAAAATTGTTCTATGCAGCTTGACAATTTTGGAGGGAGTCCAAAAATGTTTATAACAAGTATGCACTTAAAAAGTGTTCAATTTAATTTCTATACATTTAATATCCACCTCTAAATTTTCTTGTGTTGTGATCACAAGTGTATATGTATGTACTACAGCACAATATCTTTTCACTACTGTATGCATAGAAGCTATAAAGTAGGGATTTGTTTGTTAAAAGACATTTTGACTGGACAAGGGTGTACAGTATACCAAATATTGGGCATTAGCTACTCAGTAGCAGATCTAACTCTTTCCAGAAGGTAGGAAGGTTATCAAAGCATGGTTTCTGTGTAGAACACACTTACTGTGGTAAAGCCTGAGACAGTGGATTTGAAAAGGCTGTTGACCCAGAGATGGCCTCATGTGGTTATGGACCAGCCTAACAGGCTCTGGTGGGTTCCAGGGAAATAATGCCCCTGGGGATTTCAGGGGTAATTACAGTGGCCACTGAAACTTAGCACTTACTGGTTTTTGAATGGCATTTTCATGTGCATAAAACCATCCCAAAATCACAATTTTACCATTTAGAAATAACTCTAACTTCTTAGTGACGCATTTTAATCAGGTAAAATGTTTTTAATTGAACTGTTGCTTCATGCTGAAAATTCTTCACCGTATACCTCCAATATTCAGTAGTTGATCTACAAAATGATGGAAATATGGAAGATTTGAAAGATTCACTACTTAATAGGGGGTGATTGCTTATTCTGTTTAACCCAATCAGACATCAGGCTTAATGGTGCAGGGACCTTGTGAGGCAAAGAGATATTGTAAATAGAAAAGCTGCACGGCAAAGCTGTTAACACAGTCATTCAAACTGTTCTACATAAAGTAGTATAGGACAAGCCAGCAATATGGATCTGCATGAATTGGCACAGAAAAAGTGTTGTTTCAATTTAATCCAAAATCAGATACATCACATTGTAAGCCTTATGTAAGCCATCATTACCCTACAGGCCTTCAGGGCTAATGCAGCATATGGAAGCAATAAATAAAATGAATTATGCAAACATGTCTAGATCATGGATTGCTTGCAGCTTTTTATGCAATAATATACAAAATCCTTTAAATTGGCCACATGTGTATGGTATCTATTCTATTCCACCCATAGGCAGTGGACCAGGAAGGGGGTGATGTGGCAATTGCTGCCCAGGCTACATGGATTTAGGACCATTTAAGGCTGGTTACTGAAACAAATATTCTTTACCTGGGTTTACTGCTAGTTAAACAGGCTCTTGCATTACCCCTAACATAGTTAAGATTATCCCGTGATACAGCTTTGTTAACTGCTGGTGACTATACACACAGTGACATGACACAACACAAATTCAAACCATAACATCACACATAACTCAACCAACTGATCACTCAGTGTGACAGACAGCTCAAAACAGTACTCGTGTGCAGATATTGTCTAATTGAGCAATTCAAACTGAACATGCCATGTAGCTTTTTCAATGGTGTATACAGGACACATAATATGTATCTTTAAACTGAAAAGCCATATTACTAATTTGTCCTAGCACCCAAGAAACACTTTCTCTCTAGGAGGCAAGGATTATTGTCTGTTAACTGACTTCTGCCAGGCCATGGCAGTGGCCCACCTGCTGCAGTTTGGTGATTGGGGGCTATAGAAGAATGCCTTAAGTCCTCCCCAGATAAACCCAGAAAGTTGGTGTAAAGTACTAAACTGTGTACATTCACATTGGTGGTAGTTTGCATCAGTAGAGAATCCTCCCCTTCTCAGCTTGCATAGGAGATATCCTGGGGAAGCACATACTGTCATCACTGCACTGCCAGTACAATCACAGTCTGTTCCGCCTGTCCCCTGAGTTGGGACCGGATTGCCTAATTCAAAATATTGCTGATAAGTTCAGAGTATACAGTGACAAAGGTCCCATGCAGTAAACATTTTGCATGCAGTCTATTGGCCAGTGGCAGAGCTACCATATAGTCAAAGGGCCCCCCTGAAAGACTCAAATTTTGCCTGTAAGTGCCCTTTTTAGGTTTTTACCGTATTGAGGCATGGGGGATGTACCTACTTTGAAGTGCCCCTACAGACCATACTTGACCCCTCTGACCAAATTCCCTTCCTCCGCCACTGCTATTGGCTACCACGAGAAACAATAAAGTTTGCGGAAGAGTGGCCCCTTCTTAAATACGCCTTCCAAGGATAGTTTATCCCTTAATATATTTATTACAAACTCTGGATGAGTTTCATAATCTATCATATTATTTAGTATTAAAGGCTCTGGAATCGGGGAGGAGCTAGGGGCTGTGGTGGAGCGAAATCATTCCAATCCCTCAATTCAAGGGAAAAAAATCCCTAATTTATTCCCTCTGTAAAAATGTCAAAAATTTGCTCTAATTTCCTTAAAATTTCCCGAATATACAAGCAACATTTAAACATGTAACTTCGATTCCTCCCCCAGTTGAGAAGCCTCCCACACCCATGCATGTTAAATATGCAGCAGTAGTAGGCTTAGGACTGGGATAGAGCCATAAAATGCAGATACTATCGATCTTATCTAAACTATGCCAAATGCTTGGCTGCAGACTAGGCCTATGCCTATGTATAGTCATTCAGAACTAACCTTATAGTGACTCCCAATCATGTGTACGAAACTGTTTCCATAAAACTTTGTGATAATTTTCTTTCCTTCAGTTAAGTTCTCAGGCCTGGTCAAATCCACAACTAATCAATCCTCAGTTCCTATCCATGCAATAACGTTACTGCAATGGAAGGATAGGCCTAATTGAGTTGGTGTGGCAAAATTTTTTCCCCACTTCGATTTGTCTATTTCGAATTTTCAGAAATTTTGAAAATTGTTTCAAAATTATGGTAGGGTTAAACAGAAGGTTAGAGTACGTAGCTCTGGGATATTTGGTATGTTCTTTCATAATCCGGTGTCAGAATTACAAAAATATGCAGAGAAACTCTCATTTGGGAGAAATGACGGAGCTCTGACGTGGCAGAAGCTGATTGATTGGTCCATTGCCATGATTTGTCCATATCGAAGTGGGAAAAAATTCGCGTACGCCAACTGACTACCGCTATATTATAATCACGCGCATGCGTTCGGGAGACGTGGTGACGTAGTCGCGAGACGTGGTGACGCAGTTTCCCATTTTTTGGTCCAAAATTCTTAAAAGACAGAATTGACTTCATTTACTTGCTGGAAATTTCGAAAGAAGACATTGACATGTAATTCAAAACTAAGTTCACTACGACTAGTAGGAAAAATAAGCTTTCTGAGTAATAACAGTGGTTGTAATTTTGAGTTGAAAACCTTCACTATATACTAAGATAGTTGAGAATCTCCTATTATATAAGGAATAATAAAACCCTACTTTGCGAGACTCGGACGGTAGTGTTCACACATGGTCCTATCCTGATTGCACTGGGAGGCGGATAGGTTCCTCCCCAATGTATCGCCGACCTCAAGTGGTAGTGAGGGGGAGTGTGGTCATCTACAAAGCCTGCTGAGCAGCACTGTAGGTAGAAGGGTGCTATATGGATGCCTGATGACGGTGCCTGCAAGGGTGGGACTAACACCGGCCAGAATTCCTGAATGCCTGGCTCATTCCAATGTCAAATTTTTTTAAATTAAAACTTGTGAAAAATAGCGCCCTCTCTAAAAACTGGAAACAATCATGTACCTGAAAAGACCATGAGCGCCCCCAATTTTTGTTTCGTCAACTTATGCTTTCAGTGTAGCAGTAAAGGTTTGTTTCACAGTGGTGTATTTTGTCACTGCATGATCTGACCAAATTTCCAAGTTTTGGTGAGGTACTAATGGCCTAAGGAAGCAACAATACTGGTCTCCAAAAGCGAGTTTTATTTCTCTCTTCACTTTGGTTCCTATAGATGGAAGTTACTTACACATGCCTAACAATTAACTGTTTGCATTAACTTGTTTTTGAGGTAAGAAGAGTTTCTTTCTTGTCATAATCCTAACAACTCCGTAGAATAAATTTATGAGAAAGTTGTCTTGGCTTCAATACAGGTCTTCCCCACATTCAGATCATACTCAAACAGAGAAAACAGTACACTTTCAAAAGAAAATTTTCAAGTCTCCTAAATTTTTAAAATCTGTTATTTCACTCACAAATACCTAGCATTATGTCTCTGTGTAAAATCATTGAATACTGGAGGTAAACTAAAGAGTTATTCTACTTGAAGGTAAAGAAAAAACATTAGGCATTGGGTGCAGTTACGCATTTTAACTGAATTTGTAACAAGCCAGGCAAATAATTACTAAGTTGTCCACTCTTCCATGTAATATGAAGGGCTCACTCAAGTGTAAACAATTTGACCACAACTAGCTGGACACTGGAAAATGAAATATGACTAGGAGGGGAGCCATGGCAACTTCTTGACAAAGACCAACTGGGAATGTGAATACAAGAGCTTGCAAGGAAGTTAGTTCTTACATCTGTGAGTGAAATAAGTTTGGTAACATCAGTCTACTGTGAAAGATGTAGGGCTTCTGCAGTGCGACCAGTAATTAAGCCAACTCAATTGTAAAAACAGGAGATAACTATGGTACAATCTGGTCACATGACACCTGGGCAGAACTTCATTTGCTCAGGTAAAAGCTCATGGCACGAACATGCCTGAAACAAAAATAGAGCAAAATATCCGCCGATAGGCAGATTTCAGGAGGGAGCTTAAGCAGTGTTTGCTTTGATCTTTATCAACTTTATCTACCATTCCCACCACACAACTAGTTCTAATCAGTGCTTTTGTTTATTGTTCTGACCAAGCTGGAGAGCACATGTGGCAAGGCTAATTTCCTGTTTTATGAGTGACCAAACAACAGACTGTTATCAAACAAGATTATACACTTGGTGTTTAATTAGGCTTGATGGTTTGGGCAGATCAAAATTAGAGGTGTGAACACTGGTAGTATCGGGCCTGAAAGCGTCATGTAAAGAACACAGTAACAGGACCAAACGGGTAATGTATATCGTCACATTATTAAGATGAGAAGGCTGAATGAGGATGAAAGGATACCAATTCAAATTTGGAGATTGCATTGTAAAGTTTCACGGATATTGTTAAGTTGGGGACCAAAACATGGAAATAAAGGAGCAATCCAAGATGTCTGGTCTGGTTGTACAATGACATGCACAATGCTGAAGGCTATAGCATCACCCTAAACAGGTGTTATTACCATACTATGTTGCTAAATATATAATCATTGACTTTGATTGACATGGCAACTTTAAACAGCAGCATCGCTCTGGTAGATTGGTTAATATATAGATGGATGTCTTGTTGGCTTGGTCATACAAAAGAATTTTTTAGGGAGGGATGGTGGGTGCAGTGGGGTGGTGGGGGAAAGTGGGGATGGATATACTGATGCAGAAAAATTACAAGAAGCTTGTGCACACTAAGATGAGCCAGAACCTGCAGTAAACATTTTGCCATTGGATCCCAATGTCAGTTTTCAGGCAAAATGTTAAGTTGGGTATTGGGGCTTGAAAAAGTTCATCAAGAATTTCAAAAATAATGAAGACATCTGATGATTAAAGTCTTATGTCTTTCAAGTAGAGGGATTAACAACACATTACAGATAAACTTAAAATGGCATGTATAAATAAAATCATCCCTTGGCCTTAATTTGTTTACTGATCAGATGACTGAATACCTCTTCATTATGGTAAATTGAAAAAGCTCAAACAAGTGAATTAAGTGGAATGCAAATAAAAATATATTTCATCTTAAGAACATTTTTGATAGGGTCATTAAGATTGTCAGCAATGGTGAGAGAAAAGGGAAATGTTGAAAATTGTAGTCACCAGTATCTCGTAATGTTTACTGGGATATTCTTAAAAATGTTGTCCAAAAGCCATTGCAAGTTGCAGGTACACTGTAGCAACTTCTCAAAGTTGCATGATCACCCATCAATGTTCTATGGAGTACTAATGACTTGCACTGATGCAACAATTTACCTCATTTATAACTATAGTTGACAGAGGATAAAATGTGGAATATCACATGGCTTCCAGTTCAACATGCATACATGCCCCAAACATTTGTATCCTGCAAATAATTCACAAATCTACTTTACAGTGACACACGGTTAGCCAGCACGGCTAAGCCATTTCATTAGCTTTGAGTTGTAGTTCCCGGTATCTTATGTGCTGAGGTATTGTTTGTGGTAGGGCATTTGCAGTTTAAATAGGCTTGGGTGGGTCACCTGACCCCAGGGTTGTTGACAAGTCAACTTTTGTCAAGTCAAGTCACAAGTCAAAAAAGTTGTGATTCAATTAAGTTGACTCATTGAAGTCACAAGTCATTGACCCTAGTCAACAACTCTCAGCCCTGCCAAGTCACCCGCATTTTCGGGTCATCTCCAGCTCACCTGCTTAACTGTCCGAATCTCCCGCTTTTTTAAAATTTCTTGCATTGTACTTTTTTAGCGTAAAATTCATTTCACTGGACCAAAATTACGTGAGAAATCAACATTTGAAGTGCAAAAAAGCAGAAAAAAAAGAAAGGTCCTTAAATTCGGGTCGTACAACTATTACAACATGAGCTGGTCTCCAAGAAATGTAGTTGGTCCAAAAATGGTAAAGTGCCAAAAAGAAAAAAAAAAAATCGCGCAATGGGACGGAAAGTGTCAAAATTTTTCACCCTCTGAAAAAATCATCCGACTTTGGCATCTCTGAACTATGCCTTACTCTACCCCAACAGTTGTGGCTGATTAGGCCTCTGCAAGGCTAATCTACATTCTGTATAAAATGCTCAGCCTGCCTTATGTTCTCATTTTGACTTAATAGGGCAAGCTGCCACTGTCATGTGGGCATGTTTCAGACCTGTCAACCTGCCAGACCCCAAAATAGGGAGATTTTCATTTTTTAGCACCAAAAAACCAGGAGATTGGTGGAAAAATAGGGAGGCTGGCAATTTCCGACTGAAATGATAGACTATTAGAAAAACGTGCACACAACGGTTTGTATCGCAGCCACGGACTTTATGTAAGAAGTCCGTGATCGCAGCGCATGGTGCTCAACACTGCTCATATTAGTTATTTCCACGCTGCAGCTATATGTACATGTACAGTATATACAGTAAAAGTATACACTACATACGTCGGCCCATACATGGCAGAAGAGTTACGAAAGTTCAAAGTAACATTAAATAAAGAAAATGATTTTGGTAGTTTATTTTTCTGCCCAATTATGAAAACAACTGTTTTTGGCTGTTTAAATGAATGTCGAGAGGATAGAGCATAAAACCAGGTGGATCTGGATAAAAACCAGGAGACTCCCGGTGAAACCGGGAGAGTTGACAGGTCTGATGTTTTAAAGTCTAGCAATAAAATTTTCAATAGCCGATAAACTGCATGGCCCCCGCCCCCTCCCTCTGGAGCCATCCTGTCCCTCTCTCTTTGTGTTGAGATCTCTATATTCTGAATTCCAAATTTCACATGATGATTGACTAATATTCATTTCCCTAACAACCTTCTCAAATGCTGGTAGTGAGTATTCGCTGTGCCTACTGTAAGGATTGTAATAAAACACTGACATACTGCACTAGCTGTCGTTCTTATGACGTTTTTAGCTGAATGAGTGCAGTTATAGTTAGGTATGCAGGGCCCTTAACAATAATACCTCTAGCTTCAATCTTTAAGGGGGCTTATTGGGTTGGTTAACAAAATTCACTTTTGTCACAACTGTTGAGATTTACTCTTGGTGGTAAATTGTCAAACTAACAGATTCTGCACACCTGTCACACCACTGAAATGGCAATGATAGGGTAATTAATGATTAAAATAATTTGTTAATAATAATAATAATAATAATAACTTGTTACGAGACACTATTTAATATATATGGCATCAATCATATGCAACCCCTGTCCAAAAAATCTGCAATTTCTCAAATTTTTGGTAACAATAGGAAGTGATACATGAGTGTAGTGAGGCTTATTAGAAACATTGTCTTGCAAATGCTTTCCTTTAAAATTGTCACAAAAAAGTCGATATCAACTCAATGAGCCCCTCTAAAATTTTAACCTGGCTACAGTATCTAACTGCTTATTTGTCTTTGAAAGGTGCCAGTTGCTTGTTGAGTTAAAATTTTACACATTGTGTGGAAATATGTAAATAATTTTCAGTTGCAATTTGGCAACTTACTAAAACTCTTATATGCAGTGGCATGTTCAGGATTTAATAAGAGGGAAGGGGGGAGGGGGTCCACGGAGTGCTAAAAGCATAAGTGAGCTGAAAAGCCATGGGATATGGGCCTTTTTGAAAAAGTCACAAGAAAATTGTGGAATTTTGGTGCGTCTTACTACATAAATCACAGAATTATGTCCCATTCAGAAACAGAATCAACAACTTTCCAGTTATAACCTGATCAGTGCCACTGCCAGGATTTGATGATGGAGTAGGGGACCACAGAATCGATGTTGCAATGCACATGCCAGATGAATTGAACCCAGAAACTGGTGTTAGTGTGAAAATATGTATCTTTTATACTGTGCACCTGGGGTGGACTCTTGCTTTGTCAACTAGTGCAAAGGTGATGTCCCAGGGTAGTGGTCAAGAGGAGGGGACCCTTTGAGAAAATTGCTCTTTGCTATATGCAGCTATCCTTGGCAAACTTTCAAACTGATCATGTGTTGAAAAATTCTCATACTTTAGGGAATTGTCGTTTTGGGTTTCGAAGATAAGAGAAACCTATGCATTCATGATGGCGTGTGTGTGTATGTGGGTGTGCGTGTGTGTATGGACCCAACATTTCAGACAAGGTGAGGACATTTTCTATTCAAGATGAGGTCCTCAGGTGTCA
>WURT03037516.1:0-14941 GCA_009936505.3 Holothuria glaberrima
TATTTGACCGGAATTTAAAAATCATTCATTAAATTCACCAGTACAGTGTTAATTTGACCCGAATTTCTTCGTTATTTGAACCAGAAAAAGGTTGGTTAATCTGTGACCACACTACTGGTTAAATCTAACCAGGGTGTTTTAAGAGTGTCCAGTTTAAAAG
This sequence comes from Holothuria glaberrima, assembly GCA_009936505.3. Taxonomy (NCBI): domain Eukaryota; kingdom Metazoa; phylum Echinodermata; class Holothuroidea; order Aspidochirotida; family Holothuriidae; genus Holothuria; species Holothuria glaberrima. The sequence continues at coordinate 161 of WURT03037516.1, forward strand.
TTCTCGCATTTTACATTGATTAATCTTCACACACGTCCGGCACATCTGATTTTACTAATAAGCACTTTCGCGATCATTGGTGGTTAGGCCTACGGCTTCAGTGATTCTACTCTTGTTCACCCTTTACGGGAGGTTAACATTGACACATAACACACAAAACAAAATAAATGCCATAGAGCAGCTTACAACTCCCGGCAATGGTTGAGACTTTGAGCAAAGGAAATTTTCTTATAGTTATATGTGCCATCTGATAATGGCCCCCTGTGTAACAGTGTGGCATTTTATCATTTCCTTTGTCGAAAACTAGAATATCCCCCATTGAAGGAGCTGCACACGAGCCTGAAAATAAATTGAAACTATGACGACTCGATCGAATCATATTAATTCATATGACCAGTGGTCGAATGACCCAGTAAACCTAGGCCTAGGCTGAAAATTTGAAATTACTGCGAAAATATACTTGAAAATTACATATTAGTTCATGCGTTATAAACAATACATGACATTTGTGAGATAGAGGGGATAATTTGCCCAAATTAAGAAGTACTTTTTATTTATGTCATATGAAAGAACGTTATTTTTTGAAAATTGAAGACCATGCTTTGAAAACTTTTGGGGGCAAGTGCCCCTCCCCCGTGCCCCTCTGGCGAGCCGATAGTGGGCTGAAGCACACAGAAAAATGTACGTGTATACGTGTATATCATATACGGGACCTATTCAATATACTTATTTTGAAATCTGAAAATGTCCCCGTTACTTCACCTTTCACCACGTTAATGCAGGTCCGAAGCCAGATCATGTACCGTACCGTGCTGAAGTGGGCGAGAGGGTTTTTAGGGGACAAAATATTTTTTGAGGGGGAGAGGCCTGGCGAGATGTATAAAAATGTGTTGTGGCAATGGCAACTGGAAATTTTCTCGGGGCGAAAAGTTTAGGGGGTTTCGCACATGACCTCCCCCTCCCGGCTACGGGTTTTCGTAACGGTGGTGATCATGAGTCTCTTTTTGCATGCATGAATGTTTTGTATCCCCGTGATTGCTCCACTTGTATTACAGAAACAGTTTAGTGCACCAACACAATTTTGACAAAGGTATATATGAGGACCGCCGTCTCTGGTGTTGGAAGTCTAGAGGCCGGCCTTCGCCTCGAATATTTATCGCATGTATAGGAACTATTTTCATGCCTGCAAAAATGCCAAGAGTATGCCTCACCACGTTTATCCCATCAAGCTACATGAGCCAAACTCAAACTTATATGCAGTTGTTGTGGTGGCGCTTTCTGGCTGGCAAAATATGGAAGAAAGATTCACTCAAAGGTTTCCTTTGAAATCATTCCCCTGTTCGCCTTGTCACTAGACCGATATATGTATTTTTTTTTATCAGTAGAGCGTAGCAATAGAGTGTTGTGTAGGCCTATCACATTTGATACTTTAAGCACGTTTTTTCTTAAAATACACTTTTGACTCTTGCAACGAAATTGTTATTCTGCTGACGACAAACGCTTGTAAAACCTTCAACCGAATAAATCGATAAGACCTTGAAGTGATTTTGGAAGAAATAACAACGTTGCGGTCGCAACTCATATATCGGATATTCATTTCTGATTACCATTCAATCTCAAACCGAAATAAGGAAAGTTTCCAACTTGGTAAAATGTTCTACCTCAGTAAAATCTTTCAATTCAAAGAAAAATTTACCTCGAGTTGGTTCTATCGATTTGTTGAATGTTTTAGGAGTAACGCTCGTTCACATCATGAAGACTACCTATCAATGCCGGGGAAGAAAAACTGAAAAAAAAGAAAGAAAAGCAGTCAAACAATAAAAATGCAGTTTAAAGTACATGTGACACAAAGCATTAATGGCTGATTCTATATAATGAACGAAAACTTAACTGAACGAAGTGTTCATTTCCTGTTCTGTCTAGCGTGACAAAATTGATTTTCGGTACCAGTACACACACACTTGAAACTAACCGTATGTATGTAACGTGTATGCAACGGATATGTCAGTCAGTTTCTCAAGTCCTCCTCGCAACGCAGTGGCCTCACTCTTGCCCATATTGACTGTACATAGAATTTCAAGCATGTTGCAAAGATTGAAAAAGGAATTTGTTTCAGCTCCTATTTTCATATCTTGTTTAACTGCTGAAATATGTAGCCTAGTTCAAATTTATTTAATTTATTTATTTGTAATCATGGACGTCAACAGATAGGGCTGGGGCATAAACCCCCATTTTTGAAAGTAGGGGGATCCCCACACACATTTTTTCCAGAACCCAAACGAAAATAGAAGGCATTGTTAGATTTCATAGCTTGAAATGGTTGATGCAATGAAATCAAACACGAAAATGGTGGGAACAACCATTAAAAATCTTAAAATTGTGTGCCCGAAATGTCTCGGATTATCACATATCATTTGGCGTCCAAATTTTCCCAGTGCCCTTAAGTGACCCCTGGATTCTTCACTTCTTGGACTTCGCAATTCGTACTTGAAGAAACACTGGTCAATGTCGTTTCGCCCCCTCCTCCTTCCTGCATGCTTCACTTTTGAGAAGCTGTTGGTGCTCTTGCTTGGGATAGTCGGTTGCGAAATAATTTGTTATGCCCTTTTCGTTAAACCAACACTAGCTGCCTTTGTTTCCTTTTCATCAATGTCATATATGCAGGGGCTTAAATACGGGGTGTGTGGGGGGTGTGACACCCTCAGTGAAAATCAAACGTCGGTCTCTGATCGCCAAAAAGTCGGTCTCAAATCCAGTTCAGTATGCCTTTGTAACAGTAGACCAGACATGAACAACATTTGAGGCGCGAAAAGCAAACTGTGTCATTGAGAGTCGGTCTCCAAGAAATGTAATTGGTCCCAAAATAGTTCACACCCCCTGCGAATTCATGTGTATACGCCCCTGCATATATGTCTATTCATTACATCATTTCATTTATTTTGGAAATTATTACTGACAATGTATACCTTGGTGGGCCCCTATGAAAAATTATATTGTAACCTATATTTCCGTAAATTATAGTCTCTTTAAAAGTAAAAAAAAAGATTACTGTCTTTTTAAGAGACCTTATGAAAAAGAAAGATTATGTGACTGGAGAAAGTAGGAAAATTGTTTTATATAATTAATAACTTTGTTGGACAAATGTTTGTTTTTTTTCTGGCCCTAAGTCCACAGTGGAGTCAAGAGGGCAAAGCTCCCGGAAATTGAGGGTATTCAAGAAATTGTCGGCATTAGAATGATACATTTTAGCTTCTTCAAAGGACATTAGATGTGCACTTATCGGACCTCAAAAAACACAACTTGGCTTTAAAAGTCATTTCAATTATAGACTCCTTTCTTATGATTAACAGCCGGCCACCGAGGATTAATAATGCAGAGGTATTGGGGAAGGAGTCGAGGATGGATTATTGTTAGGGTTTTCCTGGGCTTAGGAATAATACTTTAACCCAAATTGTCCTGCGGGAAGGAAAAATAGGGTAACTACCACAATTTTAGACTTTAGAGCGATATGAGTAATACAAGAAGAGTATAAAATATCCTCAAAAGGGATCCCCCCTTCGTTATGCACCTGTCCAGCATTACCGGAAGCGACACTTTTCTGTGCATTACAAGTTCAACTGAACAGTCTTCATTTCAAAACGTTGGGAATTTACACAGGCTGGATAAAAATCTTGCTCTGAAGACTTCTGGGGAGCAAGTGGAGCAATTTACCCATGGATATAAAAAAAATCTTGCTTTGAAAATTTCTGGGGAGCAACTGAACTTACTACACACTGAAAACAGTGTAGTAAGTTTCGTCTGCTTTCTGTCCTATACATAACGCTAATTTACAGATTGAATATATTTTTCTTCATCGATTTGTGTCAGATAAACTACTAATATTGCTCCATATAGGCTGTTTTATTTCTCTGGTAATGGCCTTTCTAATTATGGCATTACTGGGAGTGGTTCAATTGTTTAGAAAGACGCCGAGATAGTCATAGTAGGGGCGTTCTATTAATGCGTCAATATGACATCAAAATGCTCAACTAAACGGCAACTATTGCACTGTGACGTTTGTGCTACCTTGAAGAACTTAATCCAAGCATGTACATTGCCAAGAGGACTATAATCTTACTTGGGCTATGTGTTTTATATTTCTCACTCAGGTTAATGCATACAAAGCCTATAAAAAAGCTTCTAATAAATTAGAATATCTTTTTATATCTCATCTCAACGAAGTCTTTCTATACGGGAAGTTTGTCATTCTATAGGCTTATCTTACTTACAAATGTTTCATTATCGCAAGCTTCAATTTTGAAAATTCTGGGCTAGTATAATAACAGTTATGCTAAAAGCTAAAAAGGAATTGGGATTTTTTCCAACGCTTCTGAATTGTTGTCACACTTAAAGAGTAAGAATAGTCGTGTCAATCTCTTTTGAGATTATCATTTCACTTTGTTCAAATTGTTGTGCCTTATTTTACGTAGATGGTTTCCTCTAAGAGGTTAAGTAATTAACAAGTTCTCCTAACTGAACACCCGATTTTTGTTTCACATGTAACTTGAGATACCGTACATCATAGTCAACCCCGCATTGCTGCACAAATTTGGTGACCAAAACAACTTAACCGTACAAAAACAAACATATCTCGCAGACTTTTGGATTGAATCTCCGCAAAGTAACTTTTCTTATTTTTGGACAGACTTTTCCAATAAAAGGGTATCGTTGTGATCTAGATCTAATATCCTTCAAAATACATTTTTCTCCGACAACGTCCGATGTTTTTAGTAAAGCATAGTCCTATTTTCATTCTGGTTTCGAAACTTGCCTTCGTCTACCATAACCTGATAACGTCATCGAAAAAAAAACATGTTTCACACGATTCTTGCAATATCGCATGAATGCGCCTTTGCTTTTATTGGGGCATGGATTAGCAGTCGGATATGTCCTGTGTGATTCTCCCAAATATCTATTATATCTCTTAAAGGGGCTCATTGAGCTGACATCGACTATTTTTGTGATGATTTTGAAGGGAACCATTGCATGACAATGCTTCTAATTTGGTCTCATTTCTCATGTTTCACTTCCTACAGTTACCGAAAATGTGAGAAATTGTAGTTTTTGTGGAAAGGGATTGTATATGATTACTACATAATGGTAAAAAGTGTCTGGTCACGAATTTGTAATAAATGATTTTAATCATTAATATCCCTATCATTGCTATTTCACTTGTAGGTCAGATGTGCAGAATCTCTTAGTTTGACCATTTACCATCAAGATGTGAATAAATCTCAACAGTTATGAAAAAACCATGAATTTTGTGAACCAACTCAATAAGCCCCTTTAAAGGTGTCATTTATGATATCTCAGAACATGAACTAACGACTCTCTATCGATGTATTAAAAAATCAGTGCCAAAAGTTTTGCCACGCAATGAAATGAGGCATACATTAACCATAATACCGTGTGGCGCGTGCATGGTGTGACTTCTCATCTTGGGGCGGGTTGGGATGGGACATAAAAATGGACTACCGTCAGATGAGGAAGCATAAGACCAGGTGCCTTAGGTGCAAAATCTGACGAAGGTCGCATAGGAAGAAAACCATATTGGAAAAAACAGACAGTAATAAAACATTATCCTTGACAAAAATGTGTGTGGGGGGGGGGCGAGTCTCCAAGGAAATGATGTCACTGGGAACGCTAAATAAAGTTGGGTAACTGCATGAAGGCTTTCCTAAACTTGGTAACTGTCACTGATAGTTACCACAGTTAAGAGTTTCTGTTGTCAAGAGACCAAACTTTTAGTATCACAAATAGCTGACTCCCTTTCTCTTCTCTACTTGGAACCGTTCCAGGTTTGTTTTTTTTTCAGAATGAGACAAGTCGTGAAAATGTTGTGAGAACTCGCAAAGTATTTTGTACTAACACGAATGCGTTGACCCTTTAAACTTTGAACATTTCTATCTGGTTCATTTACTGCTAACTTTAAGACAATCCTAGTTAAGCTATAACGTTTCAAAACGGACACTTCGCACGGTGTGTTGGAATTCCGAGAAAGCCATGAAGTGGATTTTGATCCAATTTTGCTTTCAGAATTGGTTTATTAAACCAAATACACCCCGCGAATCGCTCTTCATTTATCCAATACCTGCAACATATTTGAGGCTTAATAAGCTTTTAAGTACTTTACTTTTTCCCGGAGGAAAGCTTTGTTAACTTCGCTATTTGCAAACACAACTAATAAAACCAACAATGGAGGCGTATTTTGTAAATGTCCTTTTTTTCAAGGGTACTTATTAACCAATCAAAGCCGTCGTGCGAAAGCAATGACTATTCACAGCAAACAGATGAGCTGTGTTTAATGGTAGGCGTGCAAATCACAAAGAAGAGAGATGCTCAGTCAGATCAGAAAAGCACAATTTGAAAACTAAGCCACCGCTATTCCTTCACTCTTCTATATGAATCGACCGGATTGTTGCGCAAACCGTCCCTAGTCTATCTGAGCAGTGTCTGTAGTTGGTTGTCAGGAATAGAGAATTTCCTTGCTTTATTTCCTGTCCTCGGAATTTGACGACTAAGCTACCGTTCAAGGGCGGCAAATAAAGCCGTGACCAGAGTGGTCATTCTATTTCCAAGATGAATTCTTCGGAGGAAGATGTCTTTTATAACCCTTACTCAACTGATACAATAGTCAATACATCACTACTGATAGTAACAGTAATGCTCAGTATTGTCGGTATGATTGGTAACGCACTGGTCATTGGGTCTGTTATCGTCTACAAACCACTTCGTCGTCTGGGTAACGCCTTCATCGTCAACTTAGCTGTAGCAGATCTCTTCGTTTCAGCTTTTATCAACTATTTTGGTCTTCTGGGAGTTTTGACCCACGGGGAATATTTTCACAAGAAGCCATTTTTGTGTGAACTCATTGGGATTGTATGCATCACAAGGTAAGTTGATCCCTTTAAACGAATCGATCAATAACCAGAAACTTAGCCCAAAGGCTTTCCGGTGTTGTGGCCAAGTGGATAAAGGCGGTGGCATTTGAAGCCAGAAGCTTGGCAACCGGGAGGTTTGTGGTTCGATCCCTGGCCGGGTCAAAGTAAGGTGGGTTTTCCACGGTTTTCCCATCTGAGCTGGCTTTTAAGAGAAACCAAATTTGACCTAAACTGTTGAGTTGGTGAGCCACCCGACGTTGTAATTCATAAGCTGGCTTCTTCCACATTAAGTTGTTGTCGCCGCGCGTCGTAAAACAACTGCCTTTCAAGGCCTGAATTACTCCTTGCCTGAAAGAGGATGGTATATTGCACTGAGGTTAATTTCTCAAATTTATCTTGAATATATCATAATCTACGATGTTTTCACAGTTTGACCGCTGCTGACCTCACATGACCTTTGTTCCCACCAAATATTGAATAAAAAATAAAAAAAGGAAGTGTCTTGGAAGGGACTCGAGCCCGGGTGGTCTGTGTGAGATACCGAGCGCTGTTCCACTGCGCCTAATCATCCTATTGTCACTTCATCTTTACACGTGTTCATAATTAGGTAATTAAAAGTAGAATTATTACTGTCACAGTTATGCGTGTGGGGAAATATATGTTCTCAATAGCTTTATCTTTGGAATGGTACAAAAGTTCAGCCCTAACTTTTCGTTGGTCAGTGTACCCCTGACACAATTTGAAGGTACCACTCACTGTCTGTTTGGTTAACAAGATTTTCGAAGTTTCACCTGTGATAACCGTAGGTGACATTCGACATTCGACAAACCCATGGGGTTCTCTTTCTCTGAGAGTGACAAATCTACATACCAAGTGTGAAAACTATCCATTATCTCTGTCTTGAAATATCGTGTTTTTCAAAGGTTTTTCGGTTTTTGACCTCAAATGACCTCTGACCTCTATCAAAAACAATAGGGTTCTTCCTCCTAATATGCTAACAGAAAACACTAGGGATGTACCGGATCCAAATTTTTGGTTCCGGCCGGAACCGGATTTTGCCGGATAGTATTTCAAATCCGGCCGGAACCGGATTTTTTCACTTGTACAGAGAAACATTAAAAATAGCACTGTGGGGGGGGGGATGGGGTGTCAAGGCAGAGGACTGGTGGTTGACTTCATGATAGTGTTGGAGTGGGTCCCACTGTAGGTAACTAAGCTGATGTTAATTTGAAAGGTTTAGACTAGAATAATGCAGACAGAAAATTAATTAACAAAGTAAGATTACTTAATAAACTGCAAAGTTCTTTATTAAAACAACCAAATCAGTTCTATTGTTCACGTTGACGGTGGTTGTGAAATGTTCTGATAAATGTGACTCAGTTTGTGAATGTTGTCAAGGAATAATTGAAATAGACTGTCATATCTGAATTAATTAAATACTGTTACAGTAAGCATTCATACATAACATTCACAATTGTAGGTCCTGTAATATAAGTGGACATAGGCTAACTTTGAATGTCTTCAGTGTTAACTTCACTTATTTTGGACATACTTGACTGAAAGACCAAACAATCGATGTTGTGTTACTGTTAGTGCCACAATGAGACAGGACTGCCTAACCTACACGACACTAGACAATTTCCTGCTATGTTACATTGCCAGAAATCTTTTGGAAAGGTTTTAAATTCATCTGTGAAGTAACCTCTATCTTTTGATGATGGAGGTACTTCAAGCTAGAATTTCAGAAAAATCCGGCCGGATTTCTTCAAAGATCCGGCCGGAACCGGAACCGGTTATTTTTCATTATCCGGCCGGACTTGATATCCCGTGCATCCCTAGATAACACCAAGTATAAAACGTGCCCATCGTTGCTATCTTGAGATATCATGTTAACAAGCAATTTTTAAGAATTCGTGCAGTAAATATTGTTTCATTTTAAGCAAGGCTCACAGGCCTACATGAATATTATACAAAGTGAATGGTTCAAACTGAGATATCTTCGTTTTCCCTTGAAAGTGTGAAGATGCGCAAACGTAATGTATGTTTTCTGTCCTTAAAAAGGAGACCAGCCATAAAATTCTGTCGCCATGATTTTTGACCCATAGATTTTTGTTTCAATAAGTTGCAACGCGAGGTGTTTTCTGCAATTTTAAAATAGTCATAATTGCAGCACCTTGCTTATTTCTTCTATGTAAGTATTATTTGCATTGGTCACGTTCTCTTGACAATCTAAAGAAAATGCTAAGGGTAGGTCAAAGGTGAAAATGGAGTTCAAATGTATAATTTGCCTAAATTTTCGAAAAAGTGTGTTACAAAGTCCACCTAAATTATAATCCGATGAAGTTCAACCTTTGTGAGAGGAGGTAGCTGACCATCAAATCTTGTTTTAGTTTCAATTTGTTTTCTTCCTTCCCGTGACAAAATTTATAGGTTGATTAATAGACAAATATTACACAATAAACATAACAACATATTAACACAATAGTATAACGGTAGTTAACTGAGCAAATTAATAATGAGATCATAGCAAAGAAAGTACTAACAGAACTGTAGGGATGAGAAGGGAGAGGGACCAGAAGTAAGTTGAGATTTCTAGTCTGGTCCCTAGAAGTACAGAAGTATAGTGTATCTTCACAAGACTTGGGGTTAGGCTTAGAAAAGAAAAAAAAAGAGAGAAAAAATAATTACATAAAAAAACTTATCAAATATTATAAACCTAGTTATCCAGCAACAGAGATTTCAGTTTCTTTTTAAAGGTACATAAACTGGCAGCATTTCTTACTTTATCGTTTAAAGAGTTCCACAGGAAAACTCATGAGCTTCTTAGTTGGGAATAGGCAAATTGAGTTCTGGTAAGGGGTTGAGATAATTATCTTAACTCCTAGTTGAGTAACAGTGAAAGTGGCTATGTGTTTGAAAGAAATGGCTGAGGTCGATAGGCAGGGACTTTTGAATATGTTTGTACAAAAAAATACCAAGCTGATAGTCATAAAGGTCCTTTAGAGTTAACGATCTATGAAACCGAAAAAGTGGTTGTGTTTGGTCGTAGAATGCAGCATTTGAAATAAGACGAACGACACGTTTCTGAAGTACGGATAAATGCTCGAGGTAGGAACTCGCTGAAGATCCCCATAGAAGAAAACTTAATTGAGGTGTGGGGGTATTAAAGCATTATAAAGAATCTTCAGTGTCTTACAGGGTACATAGTGTCTTACTTTACTAATTACTCAAATTATATTAGATACCTTTTTGCAGGCTAACTTCCCGTATATGATCTCGCCAAGTTAATTGGCTATTGTAACCCAAGAGAGTTTGTACTGTTTACACTGTGCATATTAACATCATTACATAATAGGGTATAGCGTTGATTAGGGTCTCTTATATTACTAAAAACTATAAGCTTAGCCTTTCCAACATTTAACGATAGCATGTTGGCACTGAGCCAATGGCAAACATTTTCAAATTCTTTGGAGACAACATTAATTAAGAGCAGTATGGACATTCTTATGATGAGTGTAGACAGTCGTGTCATCGACAAAAAGAATAAACTGGAGTTCAGATGATGCATTGCGTAAATCATTTATATAAATTAAAAATAGAAGTGGGCCTAGAACAGAACCTTGAGGTACCCCTGTATTAGTTACTTTGAGAGAAGAATTACTAAACTTAAATGAAACATAATTTTTGCGATCCTTGAGGTAACTTTTCAACCAACTAAGGGCTATACCACGTAATACATAATGATGTAATTTGTAAGGTAATATGTTATAATCTATTGTGTCAAAAGCTTTAGATAAGTCTATAAATAAAGCTACAGTTTTCAGTTTAGCATCCAAATTATTTGCTACATCATCCACAAATTTAAGTGAAGCCATACAAGTTATGTGGTTTCTTCGAAAACCATACTGCCCACTAAATATATTATTGTACTTATCAAGGAAATTCCAAAGTCTATAATACACCAGGCCTTCAAAAATATTTGATAGTGGAGGTAGAACTGACACGGGTCGCTAATTGGAAAAAGAGCTATAGCATCACCAGACTTATAAATTGGAATACATGGGTGATACGTTAACTACTAATAGGCATTTGGAGACTTCTTGCAAGTTTTTTGCTATACAAAAGTCTGATAAAATTTGTACATTTTCTGATCGTTAGTTAGTTACGTTCTGGAAAAGAAAAATTCGTCCCAGGTCCCTAACCTCTGTTGGAAACTATAGCTTAAATACATTTTCATCAAATAAAAAAACTTCCAACTTTTCAGGGGGAGGGGCTCAAGCCCCTTTGAGGTTGCTAAAGATGAGGTCAAAGGTCAAATTTGCCTAAACTTTTCAAAACGTGTGTCACAAACGCCTCTAAAATCATAGGTTTGATGAAGCTCAGACTTATTGGATACCTGACCATTAAAACTTGTGCATGCGTAATTGATAATGTCACAGGTCAGAGGTCAATTTTCAAATTTGCTAAAAATTGACCTTTTGCCATCATTTGTTTATAAGTTTGTTAGAAAAAGTAGTAAAACTGCATGATATGTTAATTAAAATTGATGAGGTCATTTTTTTAAAATAGTGATTTTGGATTGCTAAGTATGGGGTCAATGTCAAAATGTAGGTCAAAGGTCAAAATTGTCAACTTTGTCAAAAAGTGTGTCGCAAACTCCCACTAAACCGTAAGTCCGATGAAGTTCAAACTTGTGTGAAGGTACCTGACCTTGAAAAATTGTGCGTGTATACTGTAAATGGTGACGTCACAGGTCAAAGATCAATGGTCAGATTTGTTAAAAATTACTTTTCGCTTTTTTTTTTGTCTAAATTTAAAACTATGTTTTTGGTTGCTAAGATTCGAGCTTTAAGGTCAAAATGTAGCTAAAAGGTCAGATTACGGTTAAATTGCCGTAAGTTCCTTACAGCAGACAGCCCTTGCCTCAACACTCATAAATCACAAACCAGCTCTCAAGCGTGCAATTGTACACCGTCAGATAGATGACTGTTTGCTAACCACAAGGCACTTCACATCGCTGGAGGTCTCCAGCAGGCACCGTGACAAGTTTTGATTGACAGCTGTTGGTGACCTTGATGGAGCAGAGTCGTGTGGCCTAAGTGCAAATACTTGTGGTCAATGCACTATGGCGTGTGTCACCGATGTCATTAATAGGTGACTGTTTATATTCAATGATCAGCTGCAGACTGTTCCCTGCGTCATACTGCCCCTAATTAGTTCATCTAAGTACTAGTACTTGCATGATTAGTTACCGGTACTGATCGAAACACTTAATAAAATTGTTTCCAATTGCATCGTGCATAGGAATGATACCAGTGAAGTGTCCAATGGCTGGAAATTTGGTTTGAAATGTAGCCAGATTTCATTACTTACTACCTTGTTTGAATTTAATTTAATAATCTTTCCCATTATATGGCATTCCTTTTTGTCACTCACTAGCTCCTTTTTAACTGCTTATCGCAATTGCTTGCCGCTTTGCCCACATCACACCCCAAGGAAGTTTGTCCATTTCTCACATCAAGTTAAACAAAGCGCAGTATAGCCTAATATTTAACCATGAGGTTTCCACGAATTTACATAGTAGCTTCATTATTTGAGAACGGTTGTGGGCCTATACATTGACTGAATCATTACAGGTGAAGTGGTAGCCTACTATATCGAGGGTTTATTTCCTAATCAGACCTCTTACCCTTTCCCCCTACACCACAGAAGCTGTATAGAGTAAAGGGCTTAGCAAAAAGACAAAGTGGGCTTTACGATTAATAAAACCGCGATTGTTAGGTCAGAAAGGATGGAAGAGGGAGGTAGGGGGAGAGAACATATCTAAGGAGGTGAGTGGGGGCCTTCAGACTAAGGGCAAAGGTGTTCTGTTTACAAAGGAAGAAACACCGGCTTGAGAATCAAATGACAAATGATGATGAAATCCAGAGAGAGTGCGAGTGTGAGGAAAGGAAACTACAACTCAAAAGTTGATTTTAAGTATTAGTCCCACCGTATTGAAAAGATCCAGTTGCGGATCCACTTTAGACGAAGTAGTTCGTTTATAAACCATCAATAAGTGGGTCTATAAAATACATAACTTTGGTTTTGCAAATGTAAAATGAATAGCCTAAGAGTATTTTTTCACAGCTTTTGAAGATCGTTAAGCCTGGATGATTTCATTATTTCTTCAGTCCGGAAGATAATCCTTTTCTTTCAGCCGATCGAGGATCAATAGCCAACAACATGATAGTATATAAAGTGTAATGAATCTCTTAATAAAACTTACAGAACATAAAGCTTTCGAATTAATCACCTAACTATTCTGGGTGTTTTCATTCGGAAACTTTACAGGACGTCAACTTTATTTGCATATCGTCGTACACCCAGGAGTGGGCCATGGCCACATTCCTCTGAGAAGTATGACCTGGCTCGGGGTCCTACCAGGATTACTGGAGAAATATTGATGTTAGTGGCCACCGATTTAGATGGCGTTACTTTTTTCCGGCTCATAACTGTGTGCCAAGTAATTCGGCAAGACTGTTTTGAAAAAAAAAACGGAAGGATGATTCTCACTACCACATTTTGGACGGTTCCCGTATTGAGGCATACAACTTCTTCGCAAATTTAATTGCTTGTCCCAGCTCAGTACACAGTTTGTCCATTGTCCGTTATATTTATTCGACCATTTTCTTTATTTTTGAAGGGGTGTGAATAACGTGAACTTGTTTTGTTTTGTTTCTGTTAAATAACTGAAACTAACTTCAAGCTGGAGCTAGACATAGGCGTTTGAGGCGATTTTATTTAGAAAAAATGCCAGAACTGCTCAGATCGTAATGTAATAGCAACTCCTTGCTCAGATGTCATGTTGAGTAAAGTGATGCAAAACAAAGTGTGATGTTTGCACCAGCATGTGAAAAAGTCAATAATAATTAACCTGCTTTAACAGTGTCAGACTGTTGTATCCGACTCATGATCGGATGCCGTCCCAGTACCATGCGATAAAGATGTAGAACGGCCCATTCTGGCCACATTATAACTAAGTTTTATTTCAATGGCCGTAAAAACTGGGTGAAGGGTGGGACAGGATGTGGGGGGGGGAAGCCCTTCCTTTGTTCTGTCCCCGCCATAATCATTGTGGTAGTCCTGAGCTCCTGCACATGCACTGATCTTTAAAGTTTCATCTATTGAGCTATCATTCTATAGCATAGAAACTCTCAGTACATTACATTGGCATATTTAAAGGGAGAAAGCAGTCCTCCAAGTTTATTTTTAAAAATTTACTAAATCAATACAGATCTCCTCTAATTTTTCTCACAAGTATTTTCATAATGTCCCTGTGTAATTTCATTGAATATTAAGGGTAAACCAATGAGTTATTCTGCATAAATTTAGGAAATCAGTAACAAAAATATTGTCACATGATTGATTTGATAGGAGCCATTCCTGAACTAGTGTACCAGTCATACTATTTCAAATGGGGGGGGGGGGATGAATTTTCCCTTTAATTACCAAGATATGATATTTGCTATCATCCTTTCCTGGAAACTTCGATGCCGTGTTACAGGCTACAGCAAGATTCACCTCATTGCTAATGGTCCCATAGGATAAACAGTTCAGCTCAGCCAGCTTAAAATACCATTTTAGGGTCAACAGGTCACACCAAATTCCAGACACCCTGCAATGCTGAAAGTTTAATGGGGTAGAGATTGCAACCGTGGCACTGAAAGGTACCGTGGCACTGAAGGGACATGCTTATTCTCTGTCTTCGAACACGACAACGTGACGAAATGGGCTTAATTGTTGTGTTCACAGTTCCGATTACTGTGTGAACACGACGAAGAAGCCCTGTTGATATCTTTCTTAAAAATTGACAACGCGA
>WURT03037526.1:0-12062 GCA_009936505.3 Holothuria glaberrima
CGGCTTGTGATTCACAGAAGTGATAAGCAGGCTACAAATACCTCGTATGATTCAATTTTCTCTCCTTGTTACCATGGCAGTCCCAAGCGGGATGAATAAACAGTAGGTCGACCTACTATATATATATATATATAGATAGATAGATAGATAGATAGATAGATAGATAGATAGATAGACAGACAGACAGACAGACAGACAGTCAGACAGACAGACAGACAGACAGACAGACAGACAGACAGACAGATTAGAATAGAATAGATAGAATTTGACTTAGTTTCCCCATGGCTTCTTGCAAATTCTGACTATTGAACAATATCATAGTCACAGACAAATACCTAAAGTCTTTAGCCTTGATTGTCTCAGACAGAGCTCCTAATGGGTGGGTATGCGGGGGGGGGGGGATTTGCAATGACACAATTCGAATTAAACTTTTTAAGACAACAACGATCGAACAAAATGTTTCTCTCTTTAGTCAACCTTTCATATGTAAGTTGTGGATCGTGCAGATGTTGGAAAGTCGCTTGTGCTAATAATTCTGTCACCGTAGACAAACCTTATAATAGGAGTACTATTTTATCATGGACAACATCTTGTTCTTGACTTGGAAAATGCGAAAAGACTGATGCCTATGATTTTTTTATAAAAATCTAGACAAACCTTGTTATTAACTGACAATGAAAATGACTCGTGCTTCTATATTCATTAAAATATTTTTAACCCTGGCCCACTTTGATTTAATTGGAAAAAATGTAATATATATATATATATATTTACAATATGGAAAAACCTTTGTTTTAACATGAAATGAATGATGCTCGTGCATGTTTCAATTGAACAGCAAGCTGTCTTAACGTCTTTGATTATTTTGCTATTGTATGTCCATCTTAGACGTTTAATGACTATATGATCTGTTTTACATATGGATAAGCTTGCAAGAAAAGTAGAACACATGCCTTCAACAATGGACATTTAGATATTTTTAAGCTTCAGGAAACATTGGAGATCATGCAGGCTACAATACATCTTATCATTTTAACATAGGAGGTGTCATCTGTTGCAACTTTTGCAATCATTTTATTCAAGAAAATTTGATCAAATTGTTGTTGAAATCTTAAGACAAACTGGCCCTACAAATTTTGAAGTTAACAAATTGTACCGTACTGTGCAATAACAAATCCAATTTCTTCAGATGTTACTTGTAATTATTTTACTGTTTTTTATGTAGCAGTATACAAATTGACCCCTGCAAACAGAACCTTAATCAACAGGGACTTGTAAAAGACAGCAGCAGACATTTCAGGGACGTTCACTATACACTAGTAATAGAATCCAAATCAATAGGACTGCAGCTTGCAATGAATGGGATGTTGGTAGCCTGACAGAGTAGGTCCCACTGCAATGGGACAAGCTTGGTTCCCATAAGATCCTATTGCAATGGGACCTTACGGGATCCCACTGCAAAAAGACCTATGGGATTACATTGCAATGGGACCTTATGAGATCTCATTGCAATGGGACCTTATGGGATCCCACCCCATTGAAAATGCCTAAATTCCATGTTGATTCCCATTGCAATGTCTCATTAGATCCCATTGAATGGGTCTCAATGGGAATTTTCTCCTGGGCTGTCTTCTCTATGTCAGGTTCTTCCAATAGGAACCTGGTAATACCCCTGGGCCAAGTCAAACTACAAAATGACTTTTTCCCTTTCAATACATCTAGAGCCTCTTCTACCCGGGGAGGGGGTAAGCATCCCTATGGTCCTTAGCACTCAGGGCCCTTTAGGTTACATACATCCCCATACTGTCATCGTGGTTATGCAAGAGGACAACGGGAATTGCGTATGGACTAGGCGATAGCCTAATTATTTTTTGTTAAGCAAGTGCTGTGAATGCTCCTTAAATTTCTTCCACTGTTAGTGGGGGTACTCTCCTATATGGAACATCCTCTGAAGTGCCATCCTTAGTCATGATCCTATGGGAAACACCATAGCAGAATACAATATCGTCATAATTTTTACTAAAAGTGTCCGAATAGTTTTTTTTCCGGCTAGGACAGCTTACCGCTAACATGCACTGTTTAATACAAATCTACATTTGAATCAACAGTGCGAACTACCTCAAACCTTACCGCCTTTTGTCCCACTTTTAAATTTCTAGTACATCAATCTCAGACATATTACATACTTGAATAAGTGTTGCTCAACTTTTGTCCACCTCTTTAATTTTGGATACAAAATGAGTCCTCTTGGGAAGTGATCATACTAACTACTGTCATGTTCACAACGTGCATGAAACGTAGTAGCCCCCTGTTTGCTTGCCCCGTTGAACCCAATATTACCAAAGAAGACATTGCTTGGATCCAGACAGGATTTAGGTTCAGAGAACTAACCAGACTAAAAAAATGAGATTCTTCTAACCTACCACCCAAGTAAAGTTCCCTCATCAGTGGAGCAATTTTTTATCCAACTCTTCCGTTGATACTCTGGTATTTGTTTCCTTCCCATAGACTACCCTGTTATGAAAGGGGTCAATCCAATACCTTAAGGTACTGCAGCCAAATACCCCAGGGATATGTTCCTTCCATTGGGATGCGTACGTGGTCCTTAACAACAAGGAAACCAGTGTGAGGAAACACTACACACTCCCGACAAATGAGATGTCCAGCTCGTTACCCCCAGATAATCATAGTAAAATACTCACATCCTCCACTGCCCATTCCTGAGTAGGGTGTTCATTAAAGGAAAATTGGTAACTGTTGAGACTTAAGCCTATGTATCAGTTATACAGTGAACCATACATGGGCCTATCTGGGTCATTACCTCTGGGCAATCCCCTGCTGCCTTTGGCTGTATGAAGCCTTGTTCTAAACTCTAAAAACGCTGGGCAATTTTCAGTTGGGCAATTCGATGTCGCTCAGAAATTGGTCAAATTTTAGTCCAGAGTTTGGTATTTTTGACATTTGATATTACCCAAAACTACCTTTGACCAACGTTTTATAACCCTGAAGTTTACTTTAAGTTTGCCCAATTTGGGGGAAACTTCCCGCGAAAAAATATGCGGAGAGCGCGGTACATAAGTACGTACAACAGTTCTACTACCGTATTGCGCATACATTGTTTATATGTACGTACGTGCATGGCATAACTCGTACTCTACGGCGACCAAACTGCGAAGTGCAAGCAACGAATGGCAGTATGGCCGAGTACCTAGAAAAATGGGGATTATCAGAGCTTCTACCAACTTTTCAAGGCATGTACAATCATATTTCGTCAATTAACGTGGTAAAGATGTAAAAAAAGAAAACATGCGCTGTTTAAAACTCAAGATTTTAAACGGTCTACAAGGGTAACACTATCTCGCAGTGAGACGGCTGGTCTTTACTAACGTACCACTTGTATTGCAACGTAGTCGCTATCGTAACCTTAGGCCACGCTATCCAAGTAACAGTATAGCCAAGGCCTATAGCCTAGCCTAGGCCTATAGCCTAGCCAATGCTAACAAACAGTCCATACCAGAGCTAGCCTAGGCTCCGTCTTAGATTATGAAGCCTACATAATTATGTTCT
Organism: Holothuria glaberrima; assembly: GCA_009936505.3. NCBI lineage: Eukaryota > Metazoa > Echinodermata > Holothuroidea > Aspidochirotida > Holothuriidae > Holothuria > Holothuria glaberrima. The sequence continues at coordinate 3,568 of WURT03037526.1, forward strand.
CGTGTTATTCGTATTAAGGCTTAGCAATATTTAAGTCAGTGTTGTTAAGTTTTTCATGCAGAAAACTTGGTAGGCCTAGACTCAAAATAATCCAGTAGGCTAGGCCTACACCTAACATAGTAACAAGTAACAGCCTAGGCTAGCTTAGCCTAGGCCTAGGCTAACTAACTGGTATGATAAGTAAGTGTTCAAAGTCTTAACGCTAGGCTACAGTAGCGGGGTATTCTGCAATTACTCTGTACTGTATGCCTAGTCTACATGATATAGAGGCCTGGGTGAATCCAGGAAGTTGGGAACAGAAGAAGCTTAGGGGAGTATTAGCTAGCTGTCTTGAATAAAAATGTTATGATTGCGCCCTTGTATATATCATGTATGCTAATATAGCCTAGGCCTAGCTTGCATGCATTTGCATGTTGTAACTGGGTGTGCACATGTCATTGACATAAGCTTATACCCTAGCCTAGCCTAGGCTAGGCCCATAGAAATATTTGAAGGGAGGGCCCAGCTTGTGATCAAGCAAACTTGTGAAAAGGAAAGGTAATCTGGGAATTAAAAGTGACATGTAGCTGTACTTGAAAAGTCTCCAGCTGTTTTCAGTTGCTTTTGTTGTACAATATTATAGAAGCCTATAAGGCTAGTGGGTGGGAATGGGGTATTCATGCTAGTTTTTCTTTTTTTCTTGTAAGGTCACTGTATGTATGCATGTATAGTCAAATAAATGAAATGAAAAAAAAAATTGAAAAATAATGATAGATGAGCAGGGCTTTATTTGAAACCCTAAAAATGGTATATGACCTATTTGCTGTATATAATTAGCATGAATGTAGTGTGAATAAGAGGAAGTGACAATTTCTATGCACCAGGTAATCGTTTCAATTACAGGAATGTTCATGATAAGGCAGGCTGGACCATACATACCGTTCCCCTGTTACCTTTGCTGCAAGTACTGTATCATGGCTATAAGGCCAAATAAAGAAAAAAAAGACTGGTTTTTCATCCGGATTATTTCAGGAAAAGAAAGGTTGCAGGATTTTTTTCTTTTTTCTTGTTTTTTTTTTGCAGCTTTGTATTCAAATTGCCAGAATGATTAACGCTTCAATTAACCTAGCTGCTGGAATTGTGTACTGAACAGCACCATAACTAGAGAATGTTTTTAGTGCCAGCTATCCATGCAACAGATATCGTATGCATACTGGCATAGGCCCTTATACACTTACATCGACAGATTACGTGACCAGCAAGGGAACTTCTGTGAAAAAATGTCGGCATTTTTACTGTTCAAAATTTGAAAATCCCCCCTCCCCCACCAAAAGAAAATTGACAAAGCAGGGAAAATGATACGGCGGGGACAAGAAACTACTATTTTTAAGTTTTCTTTTTTCACCTGGCCTAATGAATGCATAAGGCAGACAGTAATGTAAATTTTAAAATTTAAACTAACTCTCAAGTACAACATTCAGTTTACTAAACGTACTTGAAAGGTAAGTTGGCATTGTAAAGTGAACCCCCAGACCCTTGGTTGAAATCCTTAAATTTAAAAAGCAGTTAGTACTGTAAATGTGGAAAAACTTTTAAACTCAAAGATGGGAGAAGGTTGAAATCCAATCATTGTTAAGATCTATAAGGATTTTGTCACCTGTGTCACTGTTAACAACCATGTGGGTTATCAACATTTTGTCTACCCTACCACAAGAGGCAAGTAAAACAATGCCAGGGAAAGTGGATTCCAGTGGTTGTTTGCCTGATTTGGTGAGTTTGAACGTATGCGTAGAGCCCTGCCTGTGAAAAACATGAACCCACTTGGCCAGACTTCATTTCCAATTCAAGTTGCAGTCTGAAGTGGTGCATAGGCCCTGCAAGTCCTTGATTGTTTTTCATCAGCATTAAATTAATCATTTCTAGAATGCTCTAATATTATTTTGTATCATTTTCATTTGCAATGTTATTTTTTGTCATCATTTTAGTACCGTTTTTTTTTTCAACTTGACTCAAACAAAAGTAACATGAAAGAAATCTTTCCCTCCATTTGCAGAGAATGGAATTGATGAAGAAACAATCAAACTACTAACTCCGGATGTTGGCAAAGAACTTATACCAAAATTGGGCAAAGAATTAAGTTCCTGCATGAATGGAAATCCGAGGTACGACCGCAAGAAGGAACCGAAAATGGGCTATACATGCTTCAAGTGCCTTAAGGACATTGTTGGTAGTGTAAAGAACCTATTTTTTCATTTGAAACATTTGCACAACCTCAACACTAATAGTTGCACAAAGATAATATGTAGCCAAGGGGGATGCAAGTGTACTTTTATTACATGCTATGGGTATAAGAAACATTTGTACTCTGAACATGCTATCAGGATGCACAGACAGGAATCTCATGAACCCAATGACTCTTTCAATGAAGTGAACAGTGGTTGCACAAACCCAGGCATCCCTGAATTTGAGGCACCTCCCTTGTCCGATGAAGAAGAAAATACTGAGGAGGATTTTGACTATGATGAAGATGAAAAGGACATTAGTAATTGGTGACAGTGTTTATTGTAAGACTCAAAGCTTCTAGCATATCAAGTGCACTTGTTGAAAATATTTTGAGAGATGTGGAAGAGCTTACTAGCTGCATCCTTCACACAGTTAAGAAAGAGGTAGTAGAAATTATTTCTACCAGTATAAGAGGGTTTCCATCTGATGAAGTGAAATCACCGTTTGAGAAGGCTTTTGAAGATCAGAGTTGTCCATTTACTGGAATGCACAGTCATCATTTACAAAAAGTTCACTTCCAGCAGATAGGGGCACTAATTTTACCTGAAGAAAGACTTCTCGGGTATCAATTTCAATCACAGTTTGACAAAAAATCTGGGACACAACTGCAAGTTCAGGAAGCTGAAACATTTCAGCATATACCATTAGTAAAGTCTTTGAAGGCATTTTTGGAGATACCTGGGGTCATGAAGGTAATCCTAGGCTCAAAACAGTCAGAAAAAAATATTTTATCATCTTATTATGAAGGAGACTATTATAAAGAAAAATTCACAAAAGAAGGGGAAAATCCAGTTATCCCCTTGCTTCTCTATAATGATGACTTTGAGACAGCCAATCCATTAGGATCAAAGCGAGGAAAACACGTAGTACCAAGCAAGACTTGACAATGTTTTCCTTGTGGCTCTAGCAAAATCCTGTCTTGCTACCAAATACAGTATAGATGAAATTTTAAAGCCTGTCAAAGAGGAACTTATTTACCTGTCAAGAAATGGATTGAATATAGTAAGCAGAGATTTTAATGGAAAAGTCCAGCCGCAGTTATTCCAAGTTATTGGTAACAATTTAGGAATGAACTCTATACTAGGCTATGTGAAAAGTTTCAGCGCTAATTACTATTACAGATTTTGTAAAGGTCGTCTATCATATCTACAAAGGCAGTTGACTGAAGAACTACAATTACTTCGCACTAAGCAAAGCTACTTAGACGATCTTGAGGTTAATGATGCTAGCAAGACAGGATTAAGGTGTCAGTCAATCCTGAATGAGGTTGATAATTACCTTGTAGTAGATAACCTGACTCCAGATATTATGCATGATTTTGCTGAAGGTATTGTACCTCTTGAATTACACCTGGTGTTAGATAGGCTTATAGACAGAGGGTTCATTACACTTGAAGAGGACAATAGCCGGATCAGAAGTTTCAACTATGCCTTTGTGGATTCAAAAAAAACAAACCTTGTTCACTTTGTGTATCTGTTTTGGCCAATCCTGGAGGAGCTTCTGGACAATCTGCATCACAGATGTTTTGTTTGGCATTCAACTTCCCCTTAATGCTTGGAGACAAAATTGGCAGAGATTGTGGGGAATGGGAACTGTTTCTACTATTGCTGGACATTCTTAAAATTATTATGAGCCAAACTATTAGCATATCAGCAACCTTTGTGTTGAAAGCACTCATTCGGGATCATCATGAGCTTTTTCTTTCAACTTTCCCTGATCGTTTCCTCACACCAAAACAACATTTTTTAGTTCACTATCCACGACTTATTAGAACTCTGGGACCTCTTCGTCAGTATTCTACCATGCAATTTGAGGGGAAACACAAAGTTTTCAAAAGAGTTGCACATGTTTGTAACAACTTTCAAAATATTTGCAAAACTCTTGCTCAGAAACATCAGCTTGCACAGTGTTATGGATCTTTACTAAAGCAATCGATTGATCAAAGAGATGTTGAACTAGCCTAAGAGGAAGTAGTTTATTTATCTGACCTTAACCTTAATAGGGCCATAGTCAATAAACTCATTTGCAAGGAGAATGAAGAGGTCATAACTGCTGGAGTGATGTACTTAAATGGGTATGAATTTCGACAAGGGACACATGTCATTACAAAATGGACTGAAGAAGGACCTATATTTGCACAGACAAAGTACATCTGTGCTAAAGATTCAGAAGTTTTCCTTATCATAGAGTACCTAAGAGTAGTTCACTATGAGAGGCATCTACATGTTTATCACATTAAGCCCCATGAAGAAGTATTGGAAGGGGTTATTATTCCAGCAGAACTCTTTGATTATCGGCCTGTGATGGCAGTTCAACCGCAAGGAAATTTATCAGCAAAGTTTGTAGCTGTTCAATTCAGCTATGTGTGAATGTGTGATGTTGACTATATTTGAAACTTAAGCTGTTCAGATAAAATACTTAACAATTCCAACCTTATCTTATTAATATAGTTTCAGAAAGAGATAAATAGAGATAATAGAGATAGCCCCGTCAGTATGCTGTCAGAGAGCAGTCGACACCCATATGTTGCCAACCAGTGTATAAGTAATGATAACTGTTGGGATATTGCATCTGATAGCCATTCTTCAGGATCGTCTGCTGCATCTTTTGACCCTGCAAGTTCGTCAGAAGCTCCATTTAGACCACCACTTCTGAAGCGTCAGAAGAGAGTTTACTTTGTAAGTTCAGTTTATTAAATTCAGCCTATTAAATTTGATGATGAATAAAGAGCAGGAAGTTAGTATAAAAATTCAAGTACAAACAAACCAAAGAAAGGTAAATTAAGTTCTAGTAAATAGGTAAGTTTTTTTAGTTTTGATTTGAAATTCATGATCGGTTTACCATCCCTCACATAGTTTGGCAGATTATTCCAAAATTTGGGAACAGCCACACTGAAAATCTGCAATGAAATAGTTAAACCCTCCTTATAGTGGAATATAGAGTATACAACTTGCAGAACACGTTGAAGATTAGTTTTTGCTTTGCCAGATTATTTTCACAACATAAGTGGGGGTTTCAATACTGGAAAAATTATCTGAGACAAATCTGCACTCCCCTCTTGTATGACAATTGTTTTGGAAGCAGCCTGTATGAGGTCAGGCAGTGAAGATGTATTCCCTGTTTTTCTCAACATTGAAGAAGGGGTAGTGAAGAATGAGTAGAGGGAAAGACATCCTGAAAATCTCTTGCAGGCCAAAAAATGTGCCAATGACTTTGTCCAGGATTAAAGGTTATGTAGACACTAAAATATCAGGACGAACACTTTGTATTCAGAGTGAACATGTATGGGAAAATATGTTATTGCTTTATAGCATCTGTGGAGCTTGAAAACTTTGATCAGCCAAAGATGGTTTTAGCTGTTTGGTTTTGTGTATGATGTAGCGGTCATAACGATGATTTGGATAGGTTGACAAACTGACAGTGTTAGGACAGTTATTGAAATGAATCAACTGGTAATGTTACATCCTTCAGGCAAACATGAGTTAATCACTCTACATGTTTTCGTTAGCCAGTTAATGCCGGTATACTTGTAAGAGGTCCACACCTATCGGACCAGAGACGGTGCTTTACATTACTTGTTCTCCCACACGGCTAAGTTTAATTAGTGACATACTGAGAGAAAGGTTTTCTCATAATGAATAATGACCGGACTCCCAGACATTAAAACTGAAAAATTTGTGTAAACTTCTTCTGTTTCATTTTGAATCATTAATATTTCATGAAATTTCATCCTCTCTAACTTGCTAAGGACATCCTGTCACAAAATACCTTTGGCAGAAGAGCTGCAGCTAACATAGAAAAACAAATGTTTTGCTCAAAGAAAGACCGACATGTAGTGGTTGACCTACTCACCAATTACATGGTCCAAGAACATGGAGACAAGTAAGTTGAGTTCAGGTTGCCTAGGTTCCCGAAATTATTAATAGAGCTGTAACCAATTATTGCTTCAATTTCAGGTACTTAAGAACATTACTTTTATCTGTATGTTTCAAATTCCACAAAGTCATAACATTTTCCTTTTTCAAGCAATAAAGGGTTTGAAATGAGGATTGTTTGAGAATAGGGATATTTTCAGGAAATCAGCCTTCAATATGTGATGGTAAAGACCCTTTTCAAGCCTGGGGGTGTTTCTTACTTATCCCATGCATTAAAAATCAGATGAGTGTTATCATAGAAAGTTTCAAGATTATTAAAAAATCACACAGAAACGTTTCAAAGCAATATTTCTTCATTGCCTGGGGTTGACAAAAGCATACAAATTAAATTGAAAAGGGAAATGATGAGGAGCTGAGCGAGTGTGGTAGTAGATGCTGTGTTTCACATATTTGCTTTCTACCTTGTATCATACATGGTAAATCAACATTGTGTAGGGGATATGGTCCACGGTCCAAAACTCCAGCATTTGAATTATATAACTTTGTTGAGGATATTAGTGTGATAAGTGTTTCCGCTTATACTCATAGTGCTTGTGGATGTTTATTGCTATATAAAGGCAGAGTTGGAATAGACAAGACTGCTCCATGCCTCCCACATGTGCATTTTACTGCATTTCCTTGCATAAAGAAGTTATTGGGGAAAGGGAGTATTTTGAAGAAGGAGCATGATGTTAACTTTGGAATTTCTGTACAGAGCATATTTGTTTAAACAAGGCTCATATTTTTCTTTTAGACCAAGTTCCTTCATAAAGGGTGCCCTTGCAGAATCTGTCATCAATGCATTTCCATGCCTGAAGAATCCAGACGCTCCTCTTGGCTATGTAAGTATAAACACATGGTATATATTACTGTTCATAATAATGCTTATTGTCAGGGTGGGATTTTTCCCACTGCCTTTCCAACTCCCTGCTGGCATTTGAGTTCTACATTCACCAGCTTTATATCCAATACTTTGGATAGAACTGAAAATTTGTAGTCACAAATAATTTGTTTTTCCACAGGTGTGTGAGGTTAGATACTTTGTGCCTGATTGGCAGAGTAAACATGTATGGCTGAAGTAATATTACCATGTATTTTTTACATCAGGACGACTAGAAATTTGCTAATTTCCATTGAATTTAAAGTGAAGCTGAATTAAAAATGTACCTTAAGTCTAAAATTTCAAGAATATATATAACAGAGGTTGGAAAACGAATTTCAGTGGTCCAAACCCCATCATACTTCATAGCATACAGTTGCTGAGACATAAAATTCTTACCTTAATTCACTTCATTTGAAATAGTCAATTGCACAATATTTTTTTTATATATAGGAAGCATGGTATTGCAATGGATCATCTGGAAGGCCGGCTACAGGTTACATCGAACAACATTTACGCTACATAAGAAAAAGGGCCATTTTAGTTGGAGGAAAACAGCCTAAAGCTGACAACTTGAAGAAGGAATATGGTAACACCGAAAGTGCCCCAGGTTAATATGACAGTAGTTCATATATGTTGGAATGCCTTGGCATAATGATTCAAATGTTTATTTAGGGAATATTTTACTGGACAAAAACTGGTTACAGTTGCAATGTTGGAGAAAAGACTGATTTTCATTATGAATAAATAATGAAAAAATAATCATCACCGATAAAATTGACCAAACCCCTTCCTAATGTGCCTACAGTGTGCAAGGATGGGGGTGAATTATAATACTGCATGTGTGGTATTTAATGTGTGGACCAAACATACTGAAACATGCATCTTCTCGACAGTAAATGAAAAAGTTCCTTTTGGAATGTTAATGACTTTGGAGTAAATTTTTTTAGTTGTTTTACTTTTCTCTTTTCCCTATAGCTCCAGATGTATCAGAAGAAGGAGCAGTCATGATAGTAGAATGGTTAAAAACTAATTGCAGCCCACAGGACAAAGTAGAAGGCTACATGAAAAAAAACTGCAGTCTACAGAAGAAATGTTATTGTCTCCAGCAGCATGAATGTTGCGAAGATCTTTTTGGAGTACCCCCGTTTGCTTGACAGAGGACAGGTATTTTGCCTTCAGTAATCAACTGTATTTCCAAGTAACCATGAATGTTTGGGTTACTTTTCTTTCAGATATTCCATCTGCCTATAAATTCCTTCAGTCCTTCTTATCATATTTCAAGTCCTATACTCATTTGTTTTGATTTTATTTTCTATAAGGGGGAGAGGCTTTTTTAGATAACAGGTTTTTGGGGGTCCAACAGAGAGACAGAGATCTGGAGATCATTATACATTACATACACATGCATTTTCAATACAGTGGTTCATTGTCATATT
>WURT03037537.1:1952-14940 GCA_009936505.3 Holothuria glaberrima
GTGGACTGCTAAACAGAGCTATTCTAGTAAAGTTTGAATAATAAATTTGAAAACACAAACACATATACTTCACTTTGTGAAAATGTAAAGGCCATTTTGGATGTTAAAAGTCATGTGTGGACTGCTAAACAGAGCTATTCTAGTAAAGTTTGAATAATAAATTTGAAAACACAAACACATATACTTCACTTTGGGAAAAGGTAAAGGCCATTTTGGGTGTTTAAAGTCATGTGCGGACTGCTAAATAGAGCTATTCTAGTAAAGTTTGAATAATAAATTTGAAAACACAAACACATATACTTTACTTTGTAAAAATGTAAAGGGCATTTGGGTGTTTAAAGTCATGTGCGGACTGCTAAACAGAGCTATTCTTGTAAAGTTTGAATAATAAAGTTGAAAACATAAAATTTCGTTAAAGCAGGCCCAAATAAAATGTTTGAAAGACACAAAACCTCCTGTGAAACTTTAATAGCCTAAAACCGCTTCCATTAGCTATGGCCCTGGACCCCACCCGGGTCACAAATTTTGCCTCTGGATTTCAGAAACCCAAGTTCATTAGTCCACAGATGTATCATAATGTTGCACTCCAAAAAGTCTAATGATGGAGCCTGCCCTTAAGACTGCAAAGGCAAGATAATCTACATCTATACCAAAATAATTTTTTCCTTATGTTAATAGTGGTGAACGTAGTAAGCCTGTCTCATTTATGTCTGAAATTAGCATATACAAAAGTTAAAAAATATATATAACAAAAAATATATAGGTAACACTATGAAATAAACATGAATAATCATTTTGTAATGAATATTCATATTTAAAACAAGCTCATGCTCAGAGACAATCAGTTTGTGGAGTGGGGTAAATGGGTGGTACTGTATCAAGAAAATAGATTTGGGTGTATTCCAGTACTGTATTGAAATAGGTCTGGGGAGTATATGGAGTGAAGCTTTATAAATTATACAAGATACCTCAATTATCATCAGTCACTTATTGATCTGTTCATACTGTAATAGATGTGTTAAATGAACTGTGCTAAAGCAACATTTTAGACTGCCTTACATGTTGTAAGTGAACATACATTTTGTTGTACTAATAATCTATGTCTGAAGAGGAATGAAGAAGGATATGAGCCACTGTGGAGTGGATGAGTCATGATGCTTAACTTAATTTTCACTGACTAATATGTTTGTTTGCCGAGATGATAAAAATTTTTCTCTGAAGAATCTTGGTGATCATTAGGGACTTCAGTTACTGTAATCTGAGAATGTGTTCTGTGGTTTTGAGGAGGACTGGAACTAATTCAAGTACAGTGGTGTGTGATTGTGATGTCTACATCATAGGTATGTATTTAAAGAAATGAGAATGAATCCTTTGCATACATGGTAAATAAATTAAGTAGAACCGTATTGTCATCTGAGGAGGTCACAGAACATTTAAGGGGTCAAATTTTTATAACTGTCTAGTCACTTCATTTCATGGTAGGAGCCAGGATATACTTCTCATATGAAATTGATATGAGTGTACATTTGCCATGTTCAAGTAAAGGTCATCTGAGGTCAAACTTTAAAAACCATGTGACTGGGCAGTGTTTTACAGCCATGCAAATTTTTTCATATGTGATATACAAGTACGTCACAGTGCATTGATTTCAATATACATGAGATATGCTTGTGGCGAGTCTGTGCACCCACAGTAGACAGATCTAATTTACCATGCAGTGTTCCAGTTGTTCATTGACAGTACTAGTACAGTGGGCCACAACATTTGATATATGAGGAAGGTTTGATTAAGATGAAAAATGCCTGTGCAAAAAAATTATGTAAAGCTCAGTGCAATAGTTTATCATGGTAAATGTGTCACAAAAAATTACTAGTAAGCAAGATTTAACTTTTCAATATTATGTAAATAGAATTTGAATTACATTTGTTAGTCAATCAAAAAGTTATCATCAACCGAATTTGGCCTTTTTACGCTGTATGTGTACTGATACTCTTGTATTGAAAAGTTATTGTCTAAGCGTTTGACTAGTGTAAGTGATAAAATAAAATTAGAAAGGAATTGCATTTTTTTGTTTCAGATGTAGATGATGTTAAAAGTACTGTTGTTCAAACGACACCATTTGGCTTCACTGGAAGCACTGTGGATCAAATACCTTTGGATGATGTAGAAAACACAGTTGATCAAACAACACCTTTGAGCTTTACTGGGAGGACTGTTGATCAAACGACATATTTCAGCTTTACAGGAAGCACTGTAGATAAAATATTTTTGGATGATGCAGACAGTACCATTAATCCAACAACACCTTTGGGCTTAACTGGTAGTACTGTTGATCAAACATCTCCATTAGACTTTACAGGAAGCACTGTGGTTCAAATATTCTTGGATGAAAGTGAAAATACAGCTGAGCCAACAACACCTTTGAGCTTTACTGGAACCACTGTTGATCAAGAAAAAAACCCCTTTGATGCTACTGGGAGCACAGTTGATAAAAGTACACCTCTGGGCTTTACTGGCAGAACAGTTGATCAAACAACACCCTTGAGCTTTACTAGAAGCACTGTTGATAAAAAAACTCCCTTTGGTGTTACGGAGAGCACGGTTGATCAGGCAACATCTTTGGGCTCTACAGGAAGCACTGTTGACAGAACAACTCTTGTGGACTTTCCTGGCTCCATGGTCGATCAAACAACTTCTGAATTCAATGGAAGCACTGTTGGTCAAAAAATAACTTCCTTGGGCTTTTTAGAAACCACTAACGATCAAACAACACCATCGGACTTTACTGGCACAACTGCTGATGAAACAACTTCCCTTGGTTTAACTGGCAGCACAATTTTTCAGGCATTGTCTTTGGGTTCAACAGGAAGCACTCTTGACCAAACAACTCTTGTGGGCTTTACTGGCTCCAAGGTTGATCACACAGCACCTTCTGACTTTACTGGTAGCACCATCGGTCAAGAAACAATCTCCTTGGGCTTCTCCAAAAGCACTGTTGATCAAACAACACTGTTGAGCTTTACTGGCAGTACTGTTGATGAAACAGCATCTTTGGACTTTACTGGAAGCATTGTTGATCAAGAAACAACACCCTTTGGCTTAACTGGAAGCACTGTTGATCAAACAGCTGTTTTGGGCTTTACTGGCACCATTGCAGGTCAAACTATGTCTGACTTCAATGGAAGCACTGTTGGTCAAGAAATAACCTCCTTGGGCTTTTCAGAAAGCACTGTTGATCAAGCAACACCCTTGAGCTTTACTGACAGCACTGTAGATAAAACAAGTCCCTTTGGTTTTACCGGCAGCACTGGTTTTCAGGCAACATCTTTGGGCTCAACAGGAAGCACTGTTGACCAAACAACTCTTGTGGACTTTACTGGCTTCATGGTTGATCATACAGAACCTTCTGACTTTACTGGAAGCACCATTGATCAAGAAACAACACCCTTGGGCTTTTTAGAAAGCACTGTTGATCAAAAAACACAATTGAGCTTTACTGGCAGTACTGTTGATGAAACAGCATCCATTGGCTTTAGCGGCAGTACAATTTTTCAGGCAACATCGTTAGGCTCTTCAGGAAGCACTGTTGAGGGAACAACTCTTGGGAGCTTTACTGGCAGAACAGTTGATCAGACATTACCTTTAGACTCTACTGGCAGCACTGTTGATCAAGAAACAACACCCTTTGGCTTAAGTGGAATCACTGCTGATCAAACCACTGTTTTGGGCTTTACTGGCATCACTATTGGTCAAACACTCTCTGACTTTACTGAAAGCACAGTTGATCAAGAAATAACCTCCTTGGGCTTTTCAGAAAGCACTGCTGATCAAACAACACCCTTGAGCTTTACAGGTAGTACTGTTGATCAAACAGCATCTTTGGACTTTACTGGAAACACTGTTGATCAAGAAACAACACCCTTTGGTTTAACTGGAAGCACTGTTGATCAAACAGCTGTTTTGGGCTTTACTGGCACCACGGTTGGTCAAACTATGACTGACTTCAGTGAAAGCACCATTGATCAAGAAATAACCTCCTTGGACTTTTCAGAAAGCACTGTTGATCAAACAACATCGTTGAGCTTTACTGGCAGTACTATTGATAAAACAAATTCCTTTGGTTTTACTGGCAGCACAGTTTTTCAGGCAACTTCGTTGGGTACTACAGGAAATGCTGTTGATGGAACAGCTCTTATGGACTTAACTGGCATTACAGTTGATCAAACAACATCTTTGGACTTCACTGGAAGCACCTTTAATCAAGAAACAACTCCTTTTGGCTTAACAGGAAGCACTGTTGACACAACAAGCCTTGTGGGCTTTACTGGCACCACAGTTGGTCAAACTATGACTGACTTCAGTGAAAGCACGGTTGATCAAGAAATAACCTCCTTGGACTTTTCAGAAAGCACTGTTGATCAAACAACACCCTTGAGCTTTACCGGCAGTACTGTTGATAAAACAAATTCCTTTGGTTTTACTGGCAGCACAGTTTTTCAGGCAACTTCGTTGGGTACTACAGGAAATGCTGTTGATGGAACAGCTCTTATGGACTTAACTGGCATTACAGTTGATCAAACAACATCTTTGGACTTCACTGGAAGCACCTTTAATCAAGAAACAACTCCTTTTGGCTTAACAGGAAGCACTGTTGACACAACAAGCCTTGTGGGCTTTACTGGCACCACAGTTGGTCAAACTATGACTGACTTCAGTGAAAGCACGGTTGATCAAGAAATAACCTCCTTGGACTTTTCAGAAAGCACTGTTGATCAAACAACACCCTTGAGCTTTACTGGCAGTACTGTTGATAAAACGGATCCCTTTGGTTTTACTGGCAGCACAGTTTTTCAGGCAACTTCGTTGGGTACTACAGGAAACACTGTTTATGGAACAACTGTTGTGGGCTTAACTGGCATTACAGTTGATCAAAGCAGTGAGGGTGTCACAGCTGAAGATATGACTTACACTACATCAGATTTCACAAAAGTCAGCACTACAGACAGTAGTGAGGGTATCACATCTGAATATGTAACTGATGTAACTGCTGATGTAACAACTGAAAGCATTTCAGATAGCACTGTTGGTGTCACCATTGAAGATGTAACCCATATAACAGCTGATTTTACTACTAAAAGTTTTACAGAAAGCAGTGAGGATGTTACACCCAAATTTGATACTGATAGAACAACGGATTATACTACAGAAATTTTTACAGATAGCAGTGAAGGTGTAACAACAGAAGTACTTACTGAAACTGCTACAGATGTTAAAACAGAAACTATAGCAGAAGGCACTGAGGGTGTCACAACTGAAGATTTATTGAACACTGTTACAGATGTAACAAGAGGCATGAATACAGATAGCAGTGAGGGAATCACAATTGAAGATGTAACAGACAGTACTGCAGATTTTACTTCTGAGAGTGTTTCTGGCAGCACTGAGGATGTTACATCTGAGGTTGTGATTGAACGAACAGAATTCACAATAGAAAGTATTTCAGATAGCAGTGAGGATGTTACATCTGAGGTTGTCACTAAAATAACAGATTTTACAACAGAAAGTGTTTCAGATAGTAGTGAGGATGTTACATATGAGGTCCCTGAAAGAACAACAGATTTTACAACAGAAAGTGTTTCAGATAGCAGTGAGGATGTTACATCTGAGGTTCTTACTACAAGATCAGATTTTACAACAGAAAGTGTTTCAGATAGCAGTGAGGATGTTACATTTCAGGTTGTCACTGAAAGAACAACAGATTTTACAACAGAAAATATTTCAGATAGCAGTGAGAGATCAACAGATTTTACAACTGAAAGTGTTTCAGATGGCACTGAGGACGTTATATCTGAGGTTTTTACTGACAGAACTACAGTTTTTACAACTAAAAGTGTTTCAGGTAGCAGTGAGGATGTTACGTCTGAGGTTGTCACTGAAAGAACAACAGATTTTACAACAGAAAGCATTTTAGGTAGCAGTGAGGATGTTACATCTGAGGTATCTGACAGAACAACAGATTTTACAACTGAAATTGTTTCAGATAGCAGTGCGAGATCAACAGATTTTACAACTGAAAGTGTTTCAGATAGCCGTGAGGATGTTACATCTGACGTTGTCACTAAAATAACAAATTTTACAACAGCAAGTATTTCAGATAGCAGTGAGGATGCCACATCTGAGGTTTTTACTGAAAGATCAACAGATTTTACAACAGAAAGTATTTCAGATAGCAGTGAGAGTTCTACATCTGAATTTGTTACTGAAAGAACAACACTGTTAACAACTGAAAGTATTTCAGATAGCAGTGAGGATGTTACATCTGAAGTTGTTACAGAGAAAACAACAGATTTTACAACAGAAAGCATTTCAGATAGCACAGAGAACGTTACAACAAAAGTTGTCAGTAAAAGAACAACAGATTTTACTACTGAAAGTGTTTCAGATAGCAGTGAGGATCTTACATCTGAGGTTGTCTCTGAAAGAACAACAGATTTTACAACTGAAATTGTTTCAGATAGTAGTGAGAGATCAACAGATTTTACAACTGAAAGTGTTTCAGATAGTAGTGAGAGATCAACAGATTTTACAACTGAAAGTGTCTCAGATAGCCGTGAGGATGTTACATCTGAGGTTGTCACTAAAATAACAAATTTCACAACAGAAAGTATTTCAGATAACAGTGAGGATGTTACATCTGAGGTTTTTACTGAAAGATCAACAGATTTTACAACAGAAAGTATTTCAGATAGCAATGAGGATTTCATATCTGAGGTTGTCACTGAAAGAACAACACATTTTACAACAGAAACTGTTTCAGGTAGCAGTGAGGATGTTACGTCTGAGGTTGTCACTGAAAGAACAACAGATTTTACAACAGAAAGCATTTTAGATAGCAGTGAGGATGTTACATCTGAGGTTGTCTCTGACAGAACAGCAGATTTTACAACTGAAATTGTTTCAGATAGCAGTGAGAGATCAACAGATTTTACAACTGAAAGTGTTTCAGATAGCGGTGAGGATGTTACATCTGATGTTGTCACTAAAATAACAAATTTTACAACAGCAGGTATTTCAGATAGCAGTGAGGATGTCACATCTGAGGTTTTTACTGAAAGATCAACAGATTTTACAACAGAAAGTATTTCAGATAGCAGTGAGAGTTCTACATCTGAATTTGTTACTGAAAGAACAACACTGTTAACAACTGAAAGTATTTCAGATAGCAGTGAGGATGTTACATCTGAAGTTGTTACAGAGAAAACAACAGATTTTACAACAGAAAGCATTTCCAATGGTAGTGCGGATGTAACATCTAAGGTTGTTACTGAAAAAACAACAGATTTTATAACTGAAAGTGTTTCAGATAGTAGTGAAGTTGTCACAACTAAAGATATTACTGAAACAACAACAGCCTTTACAACTGAAAGTATTTTAGATAGCAGTGAGGCTGCCACAACTGAAAGTATTCTTGAAAGAACGACATATTTCACAACTGAAACTATTTTAGATAGCAGCAGTGAGGCTGTCACAACTAAAAGAGCCACTAAAACAGCATTCTTTACAAGTAAAAGTTTTGCGCAAAGCACTGAGGGACTTTCAACTGAAGATGTTACTGAAAGAACAACAGAATTGACAGCTGCAAGTTTTACAGAAAGTGATGAAGGTGTCACAAGTGAATCAAGCAACAGAACTACTAATATTCCAGGAACTATACAGTGTAAGTTTTTGACAAGCTTAAATTTGATATTTTTTTAAATGTTGAATGGTCCCAATGAAAGTGTTGGACAAGTCAGGCTCATCAACATATTTACTTAAGCGGAACACACACGGATGACAGAAAAGATGAAAAACGAAACAGAAAACATGTTTCGTGTTTTCTGAAGTCCATGTGTATTGGACAAAAACACAAAACAGTGTTTAACGAAACAGCATTTTGCAAAACAAGCACTGCTTGTTTGGCAAAACAAGTGTTTAGCTAAACAAGTGATTCGGATGAAAACACTTATTTTTGTTTTCATCCAGTGCACACAGACGTCTATTTCAAAAAGCATGAAATGTGTTTTCTGTTTCATGATTTGCATTTTCTGTCGTCCGTGGTGTTCGGCTTTAGTGTATAGAGTGAAAGGTTTACCAAGTGTAAAAATGAAAAGGGTTGAGTCTTCTTGCATTGTACCCTGAATGGAGATTAAATTAGCAAAAATTATAATGAGATGTTAAGTAGAATTAAAAACACTGAATGGTGCCATTAATTTCATGTTTAGCATGCATTTGCCTTATTTGATTTTGATTGCCTGCTGTATTTGGTTAATTCACACCTCAAAGATGAGTAGGTGAGACTGGGTAAATTATCCAAAACGTACAGTATCTTAGCATTGACCAATAGATAGATATAATTTCAGAGTAAATGTTTTGAAAGTCCAGTTTACAGTCTTCAAGTGCTTTTCAGGTATTTAATACTGACTGCATATTCAAGACAGGGCAGGAATAATTTTGAGTAAATGCTGAGCTACCTAGAAATGAGGAAGATACTTCAAACTTGTTGAAATAATCAAATTGCACATCATGAGTGTAACCTCTGCCTTTTCAGAGGCGTAGGTAGGATTTACAAGGGGTGGGGGTAGCTCAAATCCTGCAATTAGGGTTTTAATGCCTCAAAATTACAAACATAAAGAAATTAATTGCATTTGCTAGGCTAAAAAAACTTTGAAGATTTTTGTACAACAGGGTTTAATTCGTTGAACCCTCCTGGCTAGGTTGCATACACTCAAAAGATTTGTTTAAGAAATGATGTAGCGGGTAGTAAATCAAAGAACTTAATTCACATTCTGCTCAACAAGGAATAATTTAACAGAATCCATCTTTCTGCAGCAAGGCAGAGGGAAAGATATTTGATCAGCAATTATAGTTGTAATTTATGAGTAATA
This sequence comes from Holothuria glaberrima, assembly GCA_009936505.3. Lineage (NCBI taxonomy): Eukaryota > Metazoa > Echinodermata > Holothuroidea > Aspidochirotida > Holothuriidae > Holothuria > Holothuria glaberrima. The sequence goes on from WURT03037537.1 coordinate 10,877, forward strand.
AATGGTCCAAGTTGCCTTCACTCTGTGTATACTGTGATTTATTTACCCTTGTGGCATAATATTTATTTGAAAATAACAGACATTTTTGAAGGATTTATACCCCAGTCTAGGAATAGTGATGTTGTGCTGCATTATCCTTTAGCACAGTGGCACATGAAAATGAGATAGAGATATTTAAAATAACTAATTGATGTTATTTTTGCTGTCAGTAGTCAAGCAACACAGATGACAAGATATGAAGGGTGTAGTATAGTTGGAAAGGACATGAGGAGATAGTTATGAAATGAAATAGTCTAAGGATGCTGAAGGGGTTAGTAATGAACCAATGCCACTAATGTCAGTGTTTTGGCAATGTCATATCTTTCATATTTGGTATCAGCCAATAGATATCAATGTATCAATATTTTAGATAAGAAATCCTGTTTTGCAATTTGTATCTTCTGGATAGTGTCGGCATATATTGATTTTGTGGATATCACCATGGGACAAAAATTATGATTATCTTCCCCACTGATTTTAAATACTGTTAATCAGTCCAGTGCAATGGGCAAGTGCTTAGTTGTTGTACGATAATGTGCAATGCATTTGCACAGGGATGAAAAGGGAATAAGCAGTTGCCCTTAACTTCTTTTTTACATCAGCTAAATATTAAAAAGCTCATATATCTTTTATAAGTATCATAACATAATGTTTCAGAACATTGCAGGCCATTTGGTAAATGAAGGTAAAATTCTGCATGAATCAAACAAATTACAAAAATATACAAAACTACTATTCATACTAGAGTATTCCAATTCAGTAGGGGTGATCATACTTCCTTTTAGTGTTTGTTATAAAATTGATACCCAGTTTAGATGCATTTATGTTGTCCTTAGATCTTTTTTCAAATTTATATTTAGACAACGGCTGCTTTTTCTTGTGTTCTTTTTTTCCATCTGCAAATAGCAGTTTCACAAATTCAGACAAATTTATATGTACTGTAAAGCCTTTCATATATCCATTTGTGTTAGGAACCATTTTTAATACGGTTTTATTAACAGAAGTACCAGTATGCCGTTTATACAAGTGTCTTGCTAATTTTTTTTTTTTTTTTTTTTTTTTTATAGATTCAACATGTACAGTCTTTGGAGATCCCCATTATCATTCATTTGATGGAAGGATCTTTGACTACATGGGAAGCTGTGAATATAAGTTAGCCTCTGACTGCAGATCAGATGTTACAATGTTTGAAGTTAAAGCTGAGAACCGTATCAAACCAGATACTTTAGTGGCAACTGTAATGAGTGTGACAGTTATTGTTGGAAGCACGGTAAGAATTTTTTTTCCCTTTCTTGCCCTTCCTTATGAAATGGAGGCTACAAAAAGTACCACGATTTACTTTCCTCTTCATGTCAGAAGCACTATTACACAGCATATTTGCACATGTGGCTTAGACAAACATTTTACATATTTTCAGGTTTGATTTTAGAAGGATTTAGAAAAGGTAGGAAATTGGAACAATGGATGATGTTATATTGTGGTCTGCTTTATTTCAGTTACCATTTTTAATTTGATTACACTTGTTTTACATTGTATGCTTTGTGCCTATCCTTACATGTGTAACCTTGTTATTGTATAAATCATTTTTCCTGCTCTGTATCCTCCAGTTGCAGCTTGTGTGGTATTGTACTTCCAATTTGACATTTACCATTGGGTTATAAAACGTATACCATGTACCAAAATCTGCATCATGTACGTGAGTTGTTGTTGGTTTCATGTAGGTTGGGGGTTGTCTTCCTGTAAAGTGGTGAAGTTACTGTTAGTGAGGTCTTTGTAGCTCTTTCAGTGTTTGTTATTGGTATTCATTCAGGTTGTTGTCTGACTAGAAGGTGATGAAGTTACTGCCAATGTTATCTCAGTAACTCTTCCAATATTTGTTATTGGTATTCATTCAGGTTGTTGTCTGACTAGAAGGTGGTGAAGTTACTGCCAATGTTATCTCAGTAACTCTTCCAATATTTGTTATTGGTTTCATTTAGGTTGTTTTCTCCTTAGAAAGTGGTAAGTTACTGCCACTGATGTCTGAGTAACTCTTCCAATATTTGTTCTTGGTTTAATTTAGGTTGTGGTCCTACAAGAAAGTGGTGAAGTTATTGTCAATGAAGTCTCAGTAACTCTTCCAATGTTTCTTCCTGGGGTGCTTAAGATAAGGGCAGCTGGAACTTTTACAGTAAGTAGACTATCTTTCTATTTTGTGCTACACCTTGCTCTATAGACTGTGGCATTTGAAGGAATGTTGGTAAGCAGCTGTAAGGTTTATAATTCTTTACTTGGTCAGTTCAAAGTACGGTGGTCTTTTTTTCATCCAAAAGCAGTGTATGGTTTTACTCAGCTAAACTGATCATTAAACTGAAAAGCCAGAAGTAGTCTAAATGTTTGCATAGGTTGTTCACATGACCTGAAGTTGTAATTTAAAAACCATATGCTCCCTGTACATATGATTGCATTAATTGTAAAGAAATATGACCTTTAAGGTCAAAAAGTTATCATTGATGTGATTATAATTTTTGTTATCATGATTATAAATGGAATCAGAGGTGATGTTTGATTATAACAAGAGATCCATGTAAACAGCATTACTGTCTAAATGATTTGCATATTATCAATAAAAGTAACTGTAGAGAAATTTTTTGACAGTTGTATGTGCTCTTTTAATGTCAAGAACAGGATGAATTGGATCTTGGGAACGAATGGCACCTATCAACTATTAAATGAAATGTAAAGTAAACATGCAATTTCACTGCAAGCACTCCATTCAAATTTCTTTATTTGCCTACCAGATTGTAGAAGCAGAAATTGAAATTATTGTCCAGTATGACCATCAGTCCTATGTTTCAATCAAAGTTAGTGATAATTACTTTGAAAACATGTGCGGGCTGTGTGGAAATTTTAACAACCAACCTCAAGATGATTTTACTGGGGCTTTTGGCACTGTGGTAAGAATATTAACTTGTTTATATAACAGAAGTGGTTCATTGTATAGGATGCAAGGCTTATATTGTTTGTTTGAAATAAATTTATTCTAACTGGGGTTTTGTATGGACTACAGTATGGAGTGTAGAACTGGATTAATTTTGATATTAGAACTTGTTTTTAATGAATCACAAGTATTTTGTTAGCCTGTTAATGGAATATCATCAATAATTTTTGTTCATACTGGTTTCACATTCCTTGGGTATGTTATCTTTGTCACATGTATATATAGATATGCATAATAAATATTCTTTACTATTTTTTTGAACATTTCTTTGAGGTTATGCATACCATTCTTCACACGGGGCTGTCTGGAGGATGAAAATACCTAAGTCTTTTTGATTCCTTGCCGTAGGTAGAAGGAATCTATGCGATGGTGATGTCGTGTGTGTGTATGTGTATGTGTATGTATGCGTGTGTATGTGACGGCTTCGCTTGTAAACACGATATCTCAAGAAGGGTAACTCCTAGGGATGTCATACTTGGTATGTGGATTGGCCAAATTGAGTAGATGAAACCTATTGTTTTTGGTGGAGGTCAAAGGTCATTAAGGGTCACCAGAGGTCAAAAGGTCAAAACCTTGTAAACACGATATCTCAAGAAGGCTAACTCCTAGGGATCTCATACGTATTATGTGGATTGGCCATATTGAGTAGATGAACCTATTGTTTTTGGTGGAGGTCAAAGGTCATTAAGGGTCACCAGAGGTCAAAAGGTCAAAACCTTGTAAGCACAATATCTCAAGAAGGCTAACTCCTAGGGATCTCATACTTAGTATGTGGGTTGGCCATATTGAGTAGATGATCCCTATTGTTTTTGGTAGAGGTCAGAGGTCATTCGGGGTCACCAGAGGTCAAAAGGTCAAAACCTTATAAACATGATATCTCAAGAAGGGTAACTCCGAGGGATCTCATACTTGGTATGTGGGTTGACCATATTGAGTAGATGATACCTTTTGTTTTTGGATGGAGGTCCAAGGTCATTTGGTGTCACCAGAGGTCAAAAGGTCAAAAACTTGTAAACACGATATCTCAAGAAGGGTAACTCCGAGA
>WURT03037548.1:3358-14940 GCA_009936505.3 Holothuria glaberrima
GGGGGGGGGGGGGGGGGGGGGGGGGGGGGGGGAGCTGGAAAACAGTGTGCATAATGGAATTGAATGCATAATGAAATAGTTTAATATGTCACATATTATTACAGACACCTACATGTAAAAATTCGAGTGGTGGAGATGACTGTTACTGTAGGTAGAATGAGGGACCACTGTGCAAGATAGTTGGAATATTGTGGCTGAAGTATTACCGAAGAGATTCCTACAGTAATGTAGCCTACTGTACCAATTTGTGTCGGGCACTGTGACATCCTTTTTCCAGTTTCCTACCCTTGCAGGTTCCACAGATCTTTAAGACAGAAAAATCTCCTTTATGTTCCTACTGTACACTTTGCTGAAAAAATCCCATGTACAGTGTACAGTAGTCCCATAATTTTGATGTTCCCTTTTGGGATCCCAGTGACTACATCAGTTTGCCTAAGTTACTACTATTTGTTTTCCTTTTAGAATCTGAATAGATATGTTGTCCATCAAAGTAGAGCCAGAAGATGATTTCATCTGGGATGAGAAAAGTAACAGAGGAATCAACATCCCAGGGAATAATGAAACAGTGTTGGAAAATGCAGGTGAGTAATATATACTTGTAAAATGTACAGTAAACTACAGTATACTGTACAGTACAACAATTGAATACTCCATACATCATGTCATAATTACTGGTTGGATGATGTCAAGACAAGAAATTTGTCAAGAACTTTGAAGGTCTGTGGTCTTGAAACCAATACTCAGAAATGGTAGATTAAGGTACCCCAACTAGGGCTGTCACGATTCATCGATAATGACAATAATCTCAATATTAGCTTTCCTGCAGTATGATACTGGACATCCTTTAAGTATCCTGATATCAAAAGTCTTGTTTGACCCATTCATCAAATCTAAACCACGCTCTCATTCCATATGTCTGGGTCCTTGTAATATACTATACATACCATGGCTCACCAAGGGGAGCTAAAGTACTAAAAATGAATATGAGACACAAGCACACTGTACTGTACCTACTGTGTATACTGCACATGCAGTACTATGCAGTAGTTGACTCTCAGATAGATGACTTTTTGATTCCTTGATGTAGTTAGGAATCTATGCGATGGTGATGTCGTGTGTGTGTGTGTATGTGTGTGTGCGTGCATGTGCACTGACAAACGTGTTCTTAGCAGGTACCGAGGCAGCTGGCTCGAGCTCCACTCAAGCACGTCTTTCCTAGCTCATGCGAGGCTCGAAACTGAAGTAGCTGCCCGAAAATTCGGCCACTGCAATGAGAAGTCACACCCAGCTGCACCTGCTTGCCTTTGCAGCGCAGCCTGCCCTCAAGCATGTAGCTCAGCTCGCCTACTTCGCGGGCAGCTTTGCTGCTGTGTAATTCCCTCGCATTCAATATTGGGTCCTTTCCTAGTACCCCGCAAAGAATTGAATGTGGGTATGTGTGCGCCTAAGCTGTGTCTGGGTTGCAGCATGTATGTGTGCACTCACAAACGTGTCCTTAGCAGGTACCAAGGCAGCTGGCTGGAGCTCCGCTCTCACACGTCTTTCCTAGCTCACGAGCAGCTCCAAACTGAAGTAGCTACCCTAAAATTTGGCAACTGCAATGAGAAGTCACACGCAGCTGCACCTGCTTGCCTTGCAGCGCAGCCTGCCCTCAAGCATGTAGCTCGAGCTCGCCTACTTCGCGGGCAGCTTCGCTGCTGTGTAATTCCCTCTCATTCAATATGGGGTCCTTTCCTAGTACCCCGCAAAGAATTGAATGTGGGTATGTGTGCGCCTAAGCTGTGTCTGGGTTGCAACATATATGTGTGCACTCACAAACGTGTTCTTAGCACGTACCTAGGCAGCGGGCTTGAGCTCCGCTCTCGCACGTCTTTCCTGGTTCACGCGCAGCTCCAAACTAAAGTAGCTACCCGAAAATTTGGCCATTGTAATGAGAAGTCACGCTCGGCTGCACCTGCCTGCCTGCAGCGCAGCCTGCCCTCAAGCATGTAGCTCAGCTCGCCTACTTTGCGGGCAGCTTCACTGCTGTGTAATTCCCTCGCAGATCGGGTCCTTTCCTAGTACCCCGCAAGGAATTGAATGTGGGTATGTGTGTGTATATGTGTTTGTTACATGTAGCTTGTAATCGCAATATCTCAATATAGGAATGGCACTTTTGGTATTTGGTATGTAGATTTGTCATGTTGAGAGGAAGATGTAAATTACTGCTTCAAAGTTTTACCATTTTAGAGATTATACTCATTTGCTGCATCAAAATTGTGATGTAGAGTGTTGCACAGGGTGTGAATTTTTTGGTTAAACCTTTGTAAATTATCTGCTAAGTACTGTACTTACCAGATACCTTCTACTTTGGTTGTAACATGGACTTTTTCAAAGTGGTAAATAGCAGCAAGTTTTCAGTAAAATGCCTCAAATTGTGATTATGAAAAGCTTATTCTGTGTTGGCATTTCAAATGAACCTTAAAATTTGCTGCATCAGCTACCTTTGAAACACTCTGGTTATGTCTAAATAATCATGGAGCTGTTAAGAAAGGAGATATTAAAGCACTTGCCCTACCTTTGAAGTTATGTTGCTTGCAGGAGGTAAGCTCCTGATTGTGTTGCTCTTGAAATTCCTGTATTTACAAAGGATTAGGAAGTGATGTCAACATTGATATTTTAGCATCTGCTAGATCCCACAGTACTAACTCTCCTGTTATGTTTTCAGCCATTGCCAGTTTGTTGCCACTCATCAAGGACAGCAAAGATTCTATGTCTCTACTAAAGTGCTCACATTTTGTAAGGATTCAGTACAGATTCAAATAAATTATTCAAGATAAACATGTTTTGCTCTTTCAGGAATAGTCTGGAATCTTTCCAATTTCATAAACAAACGTTCGAGTAACATGCATTATGAAAAAAAGATTTACCATTTCTTTCCAACTATTTTCCAACACCGTGAATTGAAATACTGTATTCCTACCAAGTATCTCTGGCATGAGTGCTAAATTTACTGTAAAAAAAGAATACTAAAGGGAAATTGTCCAGTACAGACAGGTCTGCAGTGCATATCCCTGACTCACATGCAGTGTAACCTGCATGTGCTACACAAATAATTTTAATGCCCCAACTACTGTATTTTGCAATGGCATTTAACTACAGCCAAAATTGACATGTACCAAACTCTATCCCATAATCCTTTGTAATTGCTATTTGACTTGGGTCTGATGAGATGACAGTAATTACTGTATTACACAATACTTCTTTGGCATGGGACAAGGTCAATAATATTTTGTTTTTATTGATTGTACAAAAAGGAATAGAGAATATTACTCTTCAAATGTTTGTGGAAGAGGATGAGTTCTTAGAAGGGAGAGCAGAGAATGAAGTTGGTGTTGATACCAGAAACAGTGATTCAGAGCTGAGGGAAGAAGGTATGTATATAAGTGGAAAAATGGAATGGTAGGAGAATTGCATGCCAGAAATATTAAGTCAAATAGAGTAATGTTGCTAGCATGGAGGACAAAATTCTGGTGTTTGCATATGGCTTAGCATTTTTAACTGGGGTTACAAAATGTGTGAAAGAGAAATGAATAGGGGTGTATTTTCTGGTAGGGTCAGGCGCATAAGTTGTTGATTTGAACAATTCAAACATCTGGGCAGCTGGATTTTCCAACTACATGGAAGAGTGGAAAGTAAAGTGTAAAGTGTACATTTATAGAACAATGACCAATGGGAAGCTCCAGTTTAGTTTCTCTTTCAGGGTGGAAAAACTTGGTTAATCATTCTTTAAGTGCCATACCTGTATTTCAATATGAAGGAACAGCAAAGGGAAGAATAAATGATATTTCATTGTGCTGCAAGGATGTGATAGATTTTCATAAGATGAAATAGAGAGTTTAATGCTCTGCTTGATCCCACAGAAAGTAGATCTTGCAATTTGCAGGTTGTAATTCTGTGGAAGTACAACGTAGTTGTTTCCTTAATTTTCTTTTAAGGCTGTGGTAAGTCACCACTCCATCAACTTGATGTTCATCAGGTGCTACTCATGGACAATTATCCAGTGTCTTTGCCTGTAACTTCTTCACAAGGTGAAACAAGCAGGTGCACATCTTCCTTGGAGCTCACTGTAAATACCAACAGTTGTGTTCAGTTGAAAGGGTTTCCTCAACTAGTGAACAAAAATGAAAGACGAAGAAAACATGAAGGCAGTTCATCAAGTGGAATATTACAGACTGGAAATAATTGTAGCACTACCAGCATTGAAAATCAGTACCTTTGTAATAAGAATCCTAGAAGAGAAAGGACCTCTGTCCGTGGAAAGTCTTCTGAATGTAAGTTTTGTGAGAAGAGAAGTCATTCATATGAGACTGAGGTGATATGCTCTGATGAGAAATCCTGCAAGTGTCATTTTTGTAAGAATCAAAATGCATTGAAAGGGAATTGTGAAAAACATCAAATGACACATACAAGTGAGAGACCCTTCAAGTGTCAGTTTTGTGAGAAGTCATTTAAAACTAAATGGGTCTGTGAAACACATGAAATGATACATACAGGTGAAAGACCCTTCAAGTGTAATTTTTGTGAGAAGTCATTTGTATCGATAGGGAACTGTAAAAAACATGAAATGATACATACAGGTGAGAAACCCTTCAAGTGTCAGTTTTGTGACAAATCATTTAATACTAAATGGTCCTGTGAAAAACATGAAATGTTACATACAGGTGAAAGACCCTTCAAGTGTCATTTTTGTGAGAAGTCATTTGTTGTGATAGGGAACTGTAAAAGACATGAAATGATACATACAGGTGAGAAACCCTTCAAGTGTCAGTTTTGTGACAAATCATTTAAAACTAAATGGGCCTGTGAAAAGCATGAAAGGATACATACAGGTGAAAAACCCTTCAAGTGTCATTTTTGTGAGAGGTCATTTGTATCAAAGTGGGGCTGTAAAACACATGAAAGGCTACATGTACCTACAGGAGAGAAACCCTTCAAGTGTAAGTATTGTGAAAAGTCATTTATGAGGAAAGCAGATTGCAAACATCATGAAATGATGCATACATCAGAGTTATCCCTTGAGGTGTAAGTTTTGTGGAAGCCATTTCCAACAGAGCAGAAGTGTAAAAATCTTGAAAAAATATTCAGGTGTTAGGCTTTCCAATTGTCTGTTTTGTGACAAGTCAATACAAATGGTATTGTGCCCAACATTAAAAGATTCATACACGTAAAAAAGTTCGAGTGTCAGTTTTGTGACAAGCCATTTGCAACAAAGCATACTGTAGGTGTAAAGATCATGAAGTTACACATTCAGGTGAAAGGCTTTTCAAATGTTAGCTTTATGACAAGTCTTCAAAAAAGGGGGTTTGCACAAGACAAAAAATGATACATACCGGTGAAAAATTCTTCAAGTGTCAGTGTTGTGACAAATCATTTGTATCAAAGAGAAACTGTAAGATATGTATGAAATGGTACATATAGGAGAAAAGAGAAGCCTTTCAAGTGTCATTTTTGTGACAAGTCAGTTATTGGTTTCTTGATGTAGTCAGAGTAATATATGTGATGGTGATGCCATGTGTGTGAACTGTATGTGACACTTCGCTTTAGACACTATCTCAAGAAGAGTTACTTCTAGGGATGTCTAGGGATACCCATCAATGTAGATACCCCTTATTGAGTAGATGATCCCTATTGTTTTTGGAAAGGTCAAAGGTAATTTAGGTCACCAGAGGTCAAAGGGTAAATACATTGGAAATTCCTTGTAAACTCTATCTCAAGAAGGATAAATGTGAGGGGTCTCATACCTACCATGTGGATTGTCCATAATGAGTAGATGATTCTTATTGATTTTTGGTGGAGGTCAAAGGTCATCTGGGGTCACCAGAGGTCAAAAAGGAAATCTTGTAAACACTATATCTCAAGGAGGGTAATTGTGAGGAATCTCATATATACTTACCATTTGAGTTGTTCATACTGGGTGTATGATCCTATTGGTTTTGGTGGGTTCAAATGTCATTTGGGGTCACTAGAGGTCAAAACGTCAAAACATTGTAAGCACAATAGCTCAAGAAGGGTAACTGTGAGGATCTCATACTTACCACATAGATTGCCCATATTGAGTAGATAATCCCTGTTGTTTTTGGTGGGGGTCAGTGGTCATTTGGGGTCACCAGAGGTCAAAAGGTCAAATCCTTGTAAGCACTATATCTCAAGAAGGGTAACTGTAAGCCAGCGCTTCTCAGCCGTGAAGCTCTCCCAGGTGGGTGGTGAGATCCGCCTTAAAAAAAGGAAAAAAATAGAACAAAATAGAAAAAAATAGAGTGATGTTATATTTCACACCAATTTTAGTCGGGACTGTAATGTCCGATAGGTCCAAGTCCATCAACAGAGCTAGAGCACGCATAGCTTATGAATGTGTTTCCAATGTCGTACTGCAGTGTGCATTCATACAGCTAGCATGCATGCACTGCAGTGGTGGTTTATGTGTATGGTTGATCTAACTGTGATATGAACCCCCAGCTGTGCAAGCAAAGTGTTCGTGTGTGCGCATGTACTTGGGCTTGTTTGCATCCGGCACGTGTTTGTGAACTGTTTGCTAATGTTACAGCTTGAACGTTTTGTTTGCAACTTCCTCCCAGCATACTTTCATCAGAATGGAATGATTTTTGTTGGAGGGGGGGGGGGGTTGCTACTGACAGTGACACAATAATTTTAAGTATCTTGCATTTTGTATTGTTATTATTTTTGTGTCACAATTACTTCATATCTTTCTCATAAACTTTTTGTATGGTGGGCCTCCGAAAAATTCAGAGATTCAAAGTGGTCCTCAAGTTAAAAAGGTTGAGAAGCACTGCTGTAAGGGATCTCATACTTAGCATGTGGACTGCCCTTATTGAGTAGTTCAGGGGTTCCCAACCTTTTTTTTCTGGATTACCATTTCACATTTTCGTGGCGGCACTGAGTACCACTGTACCAATATCCAAGTAAAGTAGTGTTTATGCCTTAACACTGATATCAAATAGCTGTCAGTATATAGCCGCTTGAGGGATGCATGAGGAAGAATGAATTGGTTGAATCGATGATAAATGCAAAATGGCTGATAACAAATAGCTGTCAGTGTAAAGCTGCTTGAGGGATGCATGAGGGAGGATAAAAAATCCCCCCCCCAAAAAAAAATTTGAGCACACTGTGTACGATGCTGCCTACCACCAAGAAGGTCCAGATGTACCACTGATGGTACACGGGTACCACAGGTTGGGAACCCCCAGGAGTAGATGATCCCTACTGATTTTGATGGAGGTCAAAGATCATTGGGGTCACCAGAGGTTGAAAGGTCAAAACCTTGTAAACACTATATCACCAGGAGGGTAACTGTGAGGGATCTCAAACGTAGCATATGTTGCCGGTATTGAGTAGATGATTTCGATTATTTTTGGTAGAGGTTAAAGGTCATTTGGGTTCACCAGAGGTGAAAAGTTTAAAGTCCTTTACTGTAAACATAATAGCTCAAGAAGATAACTGTGACAGATCTCATACTTAGCATGTGGATTGCTGATATTGAGTAGGTGATCCCTATCATTTTTGTGGAGGTCAAAGGTCATTTGGGGTTGAAAAAGGTCAAAACCTTGTAAACATGATATTGTGAGGGTTCTACCTGTGAAGAATCTCATACTTGGCTTGTGGATAGTTCATATTTGTTCATATTTAGCATGTAGATGGTCATATTAGTCTAGTCGGAAGGTGAGGTTCCCATGCACCCCACGAATATACTTAAGTGTCTTGTTAATGTACTCCATGGGACAGGATATCTTCTTGGGAACATCAAAATCCTTTAACTAGACACTCTTGGGATCCCAAAAATGTAAGTTAGAAAAGTATGTTCCTGGGGTGCATGGGGACCCTACCTTTTGACTATATAGGGTAGGTAATCCCTATTGTTTTAAGTTGAGGTAAAAGGTCATTTTTGGTCACAAAATTTTAAAGGTCAAAACCAACATGATATTTAAGTAGGATAGCCTAACTATTAGCGATCTCATGCTTGTCGTGTGGGTGATTCATATTTGGTACAATATACTGTATCCATATGGCAAGGAATCACTGTTTTGGCGCTCTGGGTACTAAAAGTGACAATAAAAAAACATTACATGACACATTCAGGTGAAAGACCATTCAAGTGTCAGTATTGTGAAAAGTCATTTGAAACAAGGGAGAGGTATAAAATCATGAAATTACACATTCAGGTGAAAGGCTTTTCAAATGTCAGTTTTGAGACAAGTCTTTTAAAAAAAGGGGTTTGCACAGGACAGGAAATGATACTGTACATACAGGTGAAAAAACCCTTCCAGTGTCCGTTTTGTGACAAATCATTCGTGTTGAAGAGGAAATGTAAAATATTTGAAATGATACATACAGGAGAGAAGTCTTTCAAGTGTCATTTTTGTGACAAGTCATTTATTACTAAAAGTGACCATAAAAAACTTAACATGACATATACAGGTGAAAGACCATTCAAGTGTCGGTATTGTGAAATGTCATTTAAACGAAAAGATTAGATAAAAGACATGAAATGACACACTAATTTGAAAAGTTCTCAAGTGTCAGTTTTGTAACAAGTGGTTTTAAACTAAAGGAGTCTGTACAAGACAGAAAGATACAAATAGGTTAGAGACTCATTTACTGTCAAAAGGCTTAGTGATTCCTTGCCAGTGATACAGTATATTGTAAAAAGCATGAACTGCCCACATGACAAGCATGAGATGCTTGTGACTTAAAATGATTTTTCACCTTCCCTTATTTCAAAAGCCCAATGGGCATACTGTTTCTTTGCTGAATAAATGAATCTGAGCCATTAGCATACCATACGAAAATTTTTAGCTAAAGTGAAGTTTGCCTGTGTCTCTGTTGACTGCTACATGGTCTTCAAAGTTGTTGGCAGAATGCTTACTTCATCTACCAAGTTTCACCGAAGTTGCACAAAACCTGTCCTGTGGACAGTGCATATCTTGTGTTAACAAACACATTCAGGCATAAAGAAATTGCTTTGAAAAAAATGTGTTGGCTAGGCACTTAAGGGATACCACGAAGACAGTATACAGTTACAATTTGTTTTAATCAATTAAGCAATCACAATTCATGCAGGCTCAAGGGCACCTGATCCAAATGAACAGTGACTTAGTTCCCTTTATAGAATTAATTACCCATGCTAGCATTTAATTAATTCCAATTTCCAATTGATGCATGCTCTCATGGATTCCCCTATCAGGACAAGAGCTGTCCATCAAATAAGCTAGTGAACTTCCACAACTGTCCTCTGCTTTGTGGGCTGAGAATCTTCTGCTAAATTAAAATGCTCTATTTCATGCAGGTTTTCATAACATCTGGCAGAATAAAGGCTAAAAATTGTAATAATTTCACCTCATATTGAGATACTTGGCATCTCTGAAAATGTCCCATTTCTTTCAGTCATTGGTCTCTAGTGAGCCCGAATGACCTTTGACCTCCACAAAAACCAATGAGCAATCCACATGCTAAGTATGAAATTCCCCATAGTTACCCTCCTGGAGATATCTTATTAACAAGCCTTTGACATTGTGACCACTGGTGACCCCAAATGACCTTTGACCTGCACTAGAAACAAAAGGGATCATTGACTCAGTGTGGGCAATCTACATGTTAAGTATTAGATCCCACACAGTTACCCTTTTTGAGATATAGTGTTTACAAGATTTCGGTTTTTTACCTCTGGTGACCCCAAATGACCTCTGACCTCTGCAAAAAACAATAGGGGTCATCTACTCAAAATGGGCAATCCACATGCTAAGTATGAGATCCCTCACATTTATTCTTCTGGAGATATCGTGTTCACAAGCAATTTCCAAGGTATTAACCATTTGACCTCAGCTGATTCCAAATGACCTTTGACCTCCACCAAAAACAATAGGGATCATCTACTCAATAAGGGCAATATACATGCCAGGTATGAGATCCCTCGGAATTACCCTTCTTAAGATATGATGTTTACAAGCAGGCATCACACACACCTGATCCTGATTGGCCATGTTGTAGTCGACGAAGCCCCATCAACAGCTGCTCACTGGTTTGCCACCTCTACGCATGTGGGCCCTTATGTGGGATGCAAGTCTGCCAGGATTGCCGCAGATTCTGTTGCAGTAAGTACATCAAAGGGAGTTTGCATCTTTTTGTGCATTTTGGACATGATGCGAATGCACCCTCATGTGTCCATACAGACCAATTGGTGAATGGCAGTCTTTGTGGCAAACGTGGCAGATGTGATTGGTTCTGTAAAGTCTGGCCTGCATCTGTCGCCTCTTTTGCTTCTTTGCACCTGTACTGATCCTCCTCTCAGACTCCATGTGATCAATTCCTTGCTGTGTGACAGTTCTCCACTTGCTTTTGTCAGAGGCGGTGCACTCCCAAGTGGACAAATCACATTTTCCAAGGTTCCTATGCAGAGTGTCTTTATACCTAAGTTTCTGACCCCCGGCTTGACGCTTGCCTGAACAGAGCTCGCCATAGAAAATCTGTTTGGGAATTCTTTGGTCATTCATACAATATGTCTAGACCAATGCAGCTGACTGTTTGATGATCAGGGATTCTAAACTACTAGAGTTGGTTCTGTGGAGCACATCCTCATTGGTGACAAGATCATGCCAATTTAGGTTCAGCAGCCTCCTCAGGCATCTCACATGGAAAGCTTCAAGTTGACGGATGTGTCTCCTGTAGAGAGACCATGTCTCACAACCAAGAGGAGTGTTGGCACAATGATGGCTTTATAGAGCTTGATTTTTGTGTTAAGTAGGATTCCCTTCTGCTGCCAGACCTTTTTTTGTAGACTTCCTTAGGCACCTGCTGCTTTCTTAATTCTGTTGTCAATATCAGCATCAAGTTGGTCATCACACACATGCACACTCACAAACACATACATACAACATCACCATCGCATAGATTCCTTGCCTGCCTTTGGCAAGGAATCAAAAATGCTTTAAAATTCAGTGGAATTTTGCATTGTGATGATCTGCTTTTTGATTCCTTGCTGAAGGCAGGCAAGTAATCTATGCGATGGTGATGTCGTGTGTGTGTGTGAGTTTGTTTGGCATTCAGACTAAGGACCTAAACAATGGATTTCAGGTCCTCTGAAAGAAACTCAATAGATTTCTCAAGTCCTTGAAAGTTTCAACAATAGACAGTCTATTCTTAAGGTTAGGGTTAAGGAAGCAAACACAAAGGAGATAGCAAGGTCCTCAGTTTGTATGTAAAACCTACTTGTGCATGTATGCGTGTGTGTGTGTGTATGTGAGGCTTGTAAACACGATATCTGAATGTAGCAATGACCAACACTTCATATTTGGTGTGTAGATTTGTCATGTTGAGAGGAAGAACCCTATTGTGTTTAGTGGCAGTTAAAGGTAATCTGAAGTCACCAGAGGTTAAACTTTGAAAACCTTGTAAATGGCTTGTAAACATGATATCTTAAGATAGCAATGACAGACACTTTTCATATTTGGTATATAGATTTGTCACTTTGAGAGGAAGAATCCTATTGTTTATGGTGGAGGTCAAAGGTCATCTGAGGTCACTGGAGG
>WURT03037570.1:0-33904 GCA_009936505.3 Holothuria glaberrima
TAGAAGGTCCTCTTTTGGACTGAAAAAATGAAGACGTTCTGCATACGTTTTAAACACGTGTTTTTGGACGAAGACGAGGCAGACGAAGTGATCACGAACTCAAAACGTTTTTGGACATACTGTGTTTGCTGGGAAAGGTGAAGTGAACCACTTACCTTAGTAGCAGTTGTTGATTATGTACACCTTTCTCGGACGTACACATGTCATTGGTATTACAAGCACAGGCAATGTCAGTGCAGGCATAATACACGTCCGCCGGGTTAGCAAGTATATAACACGCCTACACATAGGAGAAAAAGTTGTTACGGTATACCTGACCTTGTGACCTCACCGGGAGTACCGAATTTTCCAACTTGTCTATTGTATAGTATACGTAGACCATATTTTTACCAGCACATGATCAACGTCATCATGCGATGGCAAAAGACCGCGCAGCCTGATTCAAAATAATTAGAACTACACGCTTTACTGTCGTAATAATGTACAACTTTGTCCTTATCAATGATGTGCATGCTAACGCACACAAGTGCGTGTTAGCGCCTAAGGCGCTAGATATTTGATTTTGCCGTAAAACATGAAGCCACACTGTATGAGCTGTAATACGGCAAACGCGTTCCTTTTGGTGACGTCACATTGCAGTTTACATTACCTGGGTTGACTTGCTATAAGCTGTCTCGCCTGGTAAGATAACGAAATTTATGGCAAAAGATTAGTTCACGCGGAAGAGGTTGGAACAAAACATTGTGCACGTGAAAAATGTAACTTTCAAGACGCATTTGCTCACCTAGTATGCGTATTGATTTTGCTTAACATATATTTGATAGTTGGTTCACGGAATTGCTTTGCCGTATTACAAGTGTCATGGCGGCTCCCATGAAGGCTTCATCGGATGTCAAGAAAACAATGGCAGTATTAACTTACGACGCAAACTCAGGCATCTAGCGCCTTAGGCGCTGACACGCGCTTGCGCGCGTTAGCATGCACATCATTCCTCCTAATTCATCTATACCTGCCTAAGAGTATTAATTGACTAGAGAATAAGGTCAAAATGGCGGAACATTTATCCATGCAGGTAAAGTTAGGTCCAAATTTGCAGTGTTTCGACCAACTAGCCGTTTCTTCCTTGCGTGTACTTTCTCTAAACATAGGGTTACGACGAGCGCCGTATCGTGTCTCATAATCGTAAAGAAATAAAGCGTGCTTTCTAAATACAGCACAGGTTCTTTAGTGTGTGCGCGTGCACAAACGTTGTCGGGTTATGTTCAACGCGTAGACGCGTTTCCCATAACCGCGGATGACGTATGTCTCATAGAACCCAGTAGTAAAGATTAATGGTTTTACCATATGTATGATGTTCGTTGGTGATTTAAGTGGATATTTGTTAAGTTTTGTTACTAAAGATATTGCAAGCAAAGCTATTAAAACTTCTCCAGATATTGTAATGGAAAGTGACTCTTCATGGAGACGGGCATGGCGGAAGTGTGGTTTGAGTCGTTCTATTCAGCGATGTGCGTACGAAAATAAGAACGCATTAATTAATCAAATGCAAAATAACAAGACTAGCTTGGTGTGCCTGTGGGTAGTATATACATTCAGAATACATTTCTTTGTGCATTTATCTTAAATATAATGGACGTGTGCTACTTCAAATTGCGCACTTTCATATGTGCGTTAAATTTTTCACGCACTCACAACGGAAAGTAACTAGCACGTTCGTTTTCTGAACACGCAGAAGTGTGCGTCAAGTACACCAGATAAAAAGCACAGAGAATTGTATTCGGCGCGTATACAACGCTCACGCAAGCAACGCTATTCTAACAATGACATTTTCTGTAATGCGTGCCTATTATTGTACTCATATCACCGAATAGAAAAGGGCGTACGTCAAATCAACACTTTCGTCCCGATATGTGCGCCTCTGTGAGGAGTCAACTTCCGTAACAGTTTGATATCTATGCTTAAAATATCTTTGGATTCCACATTGACGTGCGTCCTCCAGTTATATAGCTTAACGCTTGAGCTAGCGATAAGATAAGCAACTCCGTGGATTGCCCTCTTGTTTTCCTTGGGAATTCAATTTTGCGTGCACTCCAAATGGATAAGATGGAATCAATTGGAATCGGAATAATACGGCCGGTCTTGAGGGAACCGTCTGGTCTCCTACCACGACTACCAAACCATTTCCAGTATCACAGTTTTTTTTTTTTTTTCTGTTTTTTCAAGTTCTGTCTGTCTGGTTGAATTTGAGCTGGGAGACACATTCCCGGTGTGCCTACTTTGGGAGAAATTCATAGAGTGGCCACTGAATCATAAACATTTTCTGCCAACGTCATTCCCTTACGATCGTGTTCACAGTTCACACGAAAATGTGTCTGCAAATGTTAATCTTGAAAAGTTCACAATACCTCACCTGACAACCATTAGCCTATCGCCTGGCCTGTCCAAGTTAACCTTGCCTAGAAGAGAGTGCATTTCTATCTTCTGATGTTTGGTGGGATTCCATGACTAGGCAGTTCACAGCAGAAAAGGAATCACTGGAGCATAATACTCAATAGTTCAAATTCTAACCACAAAGAGAGCCTCTTTGTTAATTGTATTGTTCATAATAAGGGTGACCTTGATATGGGTCGAATGGTTGAGTTAAAGTATCACTTGTATAACACCAGTGGGTTTTCTGTTCACTTACATTTACTATATTTTTTTCTCTAATGAAAGGACAAACGGTGGTCGATAACTCTATTGACAAAGCTACAAAGGATCTTTGTGGTTGTCTTCTTCACTCGTTTGTTTTAGCAAGAAGCATATTGAGTCAAGAAAATCGTACTCATTAAAGAATATAAGGCTCTCTATCTGTCGGAACTGAGCATATTATGCAACCTGGGAACGTGACAACTTGCAGAAGTCACCACACGACATATGAGTTTAGGTGTATACCAAAACTGGCATGCGCTCATTCAGTGTTCATTCTTTGCTCATTGGAAACAACTCTGGTCTTTAACCGTGTAACAAGGTAACGCCATGTTGGTAAAACACATCCCGACGTTGCTTATACTGAAAATTTACTTCGTGAGTTACGTGTTAGCTACAGAGAACAAACACTATAAAGAACCTCTCGTCTCTACTAACCTTGGACAAGTTCTCCCCAAACAGGTACTGTTCTCGCATAGAAACATAAAACGAGACAGTGTCGTCTTCGCCTATCTGGGCGTTCCATATGCTCAACCTCCGACGGAGGACAGACGCTTCCGACCACCTGTACCAGTCCAGCCGTGGGAGGGTATTTTAAATGCGACCGTGGACCCTTATCCTTGTCCGCAAGTTCGAGAACCGGGTTACCAATACTCAGAAGACTGTCTCTATCTGAATGTTTACGTACCGAGAACAGCGGTGAGTGCACTCTGGCAGAGGTTACTACTTGTGTATAACTAGAGGGACATAGGCCTGCATATGGTAAGCTAGTCTGAAGACTTCATCAAGCCATGGGAAAATTGTCAAATATTGAGACTTTTGCCTGTAATTTAATGAAATCGAGTTTTATTTCATCATGCTATCGTTGTGCTTCCAGCCAATTACTGCATCTTCTGTTTAGCCTGACATTTTAAAGCCAATCTCACCTGGAAGCGTAGAATTTCAAACAGCAAAAAAGAATCAAAAGAGATGCGGCACTAGCTCGGTGATGCCCTTTTCTACAGATGGCGATTGACATTCAAAAGGTCTCTGGCTTATAATATGACCCACCATATTCTCGGCCGGACGTGACGTGAAAACGTCAATGGTCTGGTAGAATTAACTTATAACAAAGTCGATTTCTATTCACCCCGGGTGTCCAGAGTATGGGGTAGGCTATTGGGGTTGTAGGTGGTCTGTCTAAGCTTCGAAACTTTTGCATTTTCATCCTGTCGGAAGGATTGGAGCATTTGTCCTGTCTCTAGTTCAAGTCTACACGAAAGTTGATAGTCAAGCCCCCCCCCGACCCCTAATGGTTGAGGCTTGATGCTAATGTATATACTATTGCGTAATTGATTCTTTGTGGTCCCTTTTACCTGTATGAAACTTGCCAGAGATATAACCGGGGTCTTCAATGATTACTTCATCAATATGAGGTCAACATTAGCTAATAACATTGATTACAATAATAATGTCAACTTTTCACATTTTCTCGTTAAGCATAACAACCCTAATTCAATGTCTCTAACTCATACAAATTGTGTTGAAGTTGGAAATATCATCTCATCATCTTTGGCAGATCGGAAGAGTCCAGGATTCTACCAAATTCCTTCTGATATTTTCAGAATTAGTGTTCACTATATCCCCTGTAATTGCACATATTTTATTTATATGGGGTAATAAGATACAGGAGTCTTTCCAGGAAGTCAAAATATTGCCAAAGTTATGCCAAGTTTTAAGAGTGGAGACTCTAGTATAATCAGTTACTAGGCCTACAGACCAATTACAGTACTGTCCGTTCTATCTAAAGGTTTGGAAAGACTAAAGCATGATCGAATAACCAAATTTCTTAATAAACAATACTTTATCCACTAATCAGTATGGTTTTCGAGAAACATGCAACATATATGACTCTCACTAACATTGTAAATGACATATCTGCTTTAGACTAAAAAGAATATGCATTTAGAATACTTTTTGACCTGTCAAAGGTATTTGGTACTGTCGATCATAATTTTTGCTACATAAATTATACACCTATGCCTTAAAGGTAAGGTACATGATTGAATCTCAAATTATTTAAAGAGCAGTTCACAGTTTGTCAGCATTAATTCTACGACGTTTATTTTACAAAACATTGTCTGTAAGGTTCCATCTGCGGATACTGCTTTTAATCATTTATATGAATGACATTAATGCATCTTCCACAAAATTAAAATTCACAATGTTTGCCGATGACAATCCTCTATAATTATTGTGAGTTGACACAAGGGTCAAGAATGGTTAATGAAGAACGCGTTGCTGCCAATAAATAGCTCTGCAGTGAAAATTTTAGTTAAATACGTATACAACGAATTTCAGTATTTTTCATACTGTTTGTAGAGCGGTTCCAAATGTGGTAATAGAGATAAACAATGAAGAAATTGAGGAAGTCACTCAAACGAAAAATTTTTGGGAATCACTATACATGAAAATTTGAAGTGGACTACCCATATCAATAATGTGTGCAATAAGTTTCAATGTCAATAGATATAATAAAACGACTCGCTTATGTCTTTCCGAAAAAACACTTCTTTCGTTATATAATGCTTTTAATCTACCAATTATCTCATACGCCAATATTGTATGGGGTTCTCTCCATAATATTTCAATTACTTGTATCAATATTCTTCAGAAAAATGTACGTACAATTTGTTAAACTGGGTACAGCGAACTTACCTCACCATTATTTCAAAATTTGGGTATTATGAGAATATTTGATATTCATCGTTTGCATTGGGGAATTTTCATGTAACGCATTATAAACAACCTTCTGCATCAAATTATGAACTTCCCTACCGTGTATAATAGTCAAGTCCACGATTATTGTACAAGGATTGCATCATCTCTTCGCCATAATAAACCTAGGACCAATTTGCGTAAACATTGTTTTAATTATACCGGTATTCATTTTTGGAATTCTTTGCCGAACTACGTCAGAGATAGTAATATATTCAGTATTTTTAGCACAGGCAATCACACTCTCTTAAAAATCGTGCTTATTCGTGATGAGTGAGAGTTGATTCATCGTCTTTTATGAATTGTTCCACCTGCTTCCACTTCACCTATCTTTCCACTTTCTGCCGTTTTCTTCCTCTTTTCTTCCTTTTCTTCTCTTTGTTTTTGTTTTGGCACCAGACTTTGTATAAGTTTATTTCAGTGATTTGTATTTATAACTGCTTACCAGTCTCAGTTATGAGAACCCATGTTTTATGTTTTTGTTCACTGAAGTTTTAAATAAATTGAATTGATATGCAATTCAAACGCTCGTCTCATAAAAGTTGTGACTCGGGTGTGAATGAAAGTTACAAAATTGTTCTTTGGATATCGAAGACGACATTCATAGATTTTTGTGTAAATAATAACTTTGCACTCTTACGCTATGCCAACTGAAATTAACATCGAATAATGACCGACTACATGGCCAAGTGGTTAGACTTGCAGCCGGAAGGTCTAGGGTTCGGATCCTGGCCGGGTCATACTGAAGACTTTAAAAATGGAACCTACTGCCATTGTGCTTGGTGCACAGCATAAGCAATGGAGTAGGGAAAACAAGCCAGTGAGCCACCACTGGGAAAAAGGCCGTGGCCGGCTCGACTTCAACCAATTGGTGGAAACTGGGCCGTAAAACCTCATCTAACTAACTAACTAACATCGAATAATGCATAAGTTTGATAACAATGGCTACTGAACTTGGGACTCGCATATCAGTATCGGTCGCAACATTATACGATATATATATATATATATCCTTACCAAAATGTCAACAAACTATCGATAGTAGAAAAATCAACAGACATTGAATAGAAATTAAAAAGTTTGCATTTACTGAACCGTATTATACGTTCTGACCGTTTGGATTGAAATGACCTTTATTTCTTGATGTGTATTCTTGCCCACACAGATACGGAGTTGCGTTTTTTACACTTACAGTTATTTTTATAATTCTGCTATTGTAAAGACAAAGATTCCATTTGCAGTAATAGGCCTATTCTAAATCACCATAAGACCCTTTGATTATCTGCATTTCAATACGCATGCATTATATATTTTGAACGTGTTATCCTTTCGGCAGTTTGCAACAATGCTGCCATTGCTTTCCAACTCCAAATGATCATACACATCCCCAAATGAACTTTCGTGTACAGGCCAATGCTTAGTGCACATTACTGACCGAAAAAGCACCAAGCTCTTCACATACCATGTTGAGCATATATAACTTCTGAATATCAATTCCCCGAGTCCAAGGAACGGGACATAGGGGAACGTCCTCGGTCCTGCCTTTGTTTCATAACTAAACTCCACCGACTGCAATCTCCAGCCACACACGTATGGAACGATATTCCATATTCCAACTCTGCCCCTTCACACCTCGGTTCAACGGAGGAGGGCCTCGTTTCGTTCACTTTAGGCGGATATTGTGGGCCTAGCCTAAAAGCCAACATTACTAGTACATGTTGATATATCAGTCTTCTGGAAAGGTCATTGGCGCTGTTATTTTTCCTTGGCTCACATATATCAACTACAGTTCCTCCACATACCGCAATGGCAAATTGCTGTGTTAATTCAATATATTCTGTGATTACTATGGACCTAATCGTCTTCATGATAGATTTATTATTAAAAGTTGAGATTAGGTTTGCAGGGAA
Organism: Holothuria glaberrima; assembly: GCA_009936505.3. Lineage (NCBI taxonomy): Eukaryota > Metazoa > Echinodermata > Holothuroidea > Aspidochirotida > Holothuriidae > Holothuria > Holothuria glaberrima. The sequence continues at coordinate 7,356 of WURT03037570.1, forward strand.
AAAAGCAATAACATTTGAACTGATAAAACGAGATTCTTCGTAAGAAATTGCCTCAAAAGAACTGACTGCGTGGTGTACTAGGGTATGCGCATATATTGTTTCCCAATACAATGTGTGGAATGTCCAGTCGAAACCTGTGGAAGTAGAAATGCGATATGTGATTGAAAAATTGTTTATTAGTGGAAAATAAGTTACTGTTGGTAGTAGTAAACAAGTCAGCTATAAACGAGGTTCCACTGTACAGTTGCTAAGTTATGAGAGGTTTTTTATTTTCTCATTTTAAGAATACTGCGTGAATAACCAACCATACTTTGTCCAGGAAATAGCTCTTACACTAGACATAAACGGACGGAATGTTGTTGACACTTGGATCCTACTACCAAACAATTGATCCCTAGTAATGTATAAACATGTATTTATGCACAAACGCGGACGCAACCTGCATTAGGTGTTTCTATTCAGATTAAGATAAGAACATTCAAGTTCGCTTCTCACGAATTGGACTAAAACATTAAAAGGGAGCTCTATAAACTAACTAATAAAAAAGTGCCAAATATTGCACTTACTGAATGACTGATCTTGATCAATTTACCTCGTGGATATTTCAGTGAGTAGAACCAAGCCCGGTTCTACGGGGGAGGTAGGGGGCTTCAGCCCCAAAATTGCTAAGAAAAATTATTAATAGCCTCCCAAAGTTGTCCATGAAACATTACTTTTCGAAGGCTTTGCAATTTGGGGTGCTAAAATGAACTCTTAGCCCCTGCCAAAATTTCATCAAATGAACTTTTACAACCCCCACCCCGGAGTTGTGGAGCCTAGAACCGCCCAGTCTTTCAACCCAGAGTGAGAATCTTCCACTGTCACATCCAAGACCTTTCATTATTCATATATTTCTATTTTTCGAAGCCTGAGAATGCGACGGTGATGGTTTTTATCCACGGTGGTGGACTGAGGGTTGGCAGCGGTACAGATTATCCTATCAACGGTGTTCCACTGTCTGCTCTTGGAGACGTGGTCGTTGTGACACTGAACTACCGACTCAACATATTCGGATTCTTCACCACAGGTATGTTTAACAGCCTGAGGGCGATTTGAGGTGGAAGGGCATGAAAGAAACACTTTCCAAACTGATTCAACAATTTATTTCAGACGCACTCTGCTACAACTGATAATGTAGTAACTGATCAATTATGTATCACTAACCGATAATGTAATTAAAATTGACCGAATCTGTATCACGAACCGAAAATGTAGTAAAAATTGACCACAATTGTAGTAACTGTTTTAACCGATAATATATTACCCCATTAGGGCAAGTTTGAAGAGAACTGGACTTGCGGTTCTCAAGATATTGGTATTTGAAAGATTTGGTTCTAAGCCCTGCCCACCATGAAAATTAATGAGATATGCACCAAAAACAATACACACCATTTTCTTACCACAGGTGATCCACCACCCTTTAAGAACAATGGGACTTTGCATTTAACATTTTATCATGTTTACGACCTAGTACTGATAATGGTGTGATGATGTCAAGACGTGGCTACTTGCCCCACTCCCCAATGATATCACCAAAGCAAGTTGGAAGAGAATCATGCATATGTTTCCCAAAAATTTGGCATTTGAAAGATTTGCATCTAAGCCCCGCTTACTCAAAAATATCAATGGGTTATGATAATGTTATGGCATGGCTACTTGCGCCACTCCCAATGATATGACCAAAACAGGTTGGAAGTGAATTGGACATACTGTTGTCAAGATACTCGCATTTGAAGGATCTGCTTCTAAGCCCCGCTCACTCATGAATATTATAAGGTCAGCACTAAATACAATAGGGACCATCTAATCACTGTGAGTAATCCACCGACCAACTATGAGACCAATCTGACCCTGCGTCTTCCACTTCTCTTGTTCACAAGAAATTTTAAGGTGTTGGTTCTAAGCCCTGTTCACTGATGAATAATAACGTGACCACCAACAAAAACAATAGGGACCATCTACTGATGATGGGCATTCAACAAAGCAGGTTGGAAGACAATCGGACATACTGTTACCAAGAAACTGACATTTGAAGGATTTTCTTCTAAGCTCCCTCCACTCATGAACATGAATGAGGTATGATGATATCATGGCATGGCTACTTGCACCGCTCCCCAATTATGTCACCAAAACAAATTGGAAGTGAAGTGGATATACGGTTCTCAGGATGTTCGCATTTAAATGATTTTGGGGTTTTGGTTTTAAGCCCCGCCCACTCGTGAATATTAATGAGATCGTCACCAAAACAATAGGGACCATTTACTCACTATGCGTAATCTATCACCCAAGTATGAGACCAATCTGACCTTGCTTCTTCCACTAATCGTGTTCTCAAGATATTTTTAGGTTTTGGCTCGAAGCCACGCCTACTCATCAATACTTATGACACCCGCACAAAAAAGAAACCATAGGGATCATTTACTTACTATGGGTGATCTACCACCCAAGTATGAGACCTTGCGTCTTCAATTATCGTGTTCACAAGAACGCGTCATACACACAGACACACACACTTGTGTGACTACATAGCTTCCTTTTCCAAGGAATCAAATATTGCAGAAGAAATGACCTCAAGTCCAACCGATATCAGATGCTTGGTCGCGCAGTTGTTCACCGGACAACTGTTGGAACAACTAGTGATATATTGTAGCCAACTTTACCAACAGTAACACCATTATTCTGTAATGGACATATAGCTATCATATTAAGTTAGCCCAATGAGCCGTAAATGATGAAGATGGATATCTTTTATTTCTTGTCATTATTACCACAGGCTCACTACTACCTGTATTTTAATCAGTGCAATTTTAATCCCTCACAGGTGCCATATTTATTTTTTTACGTTACGCGCTAATCAGTGGTAGCGACATGCTTAGTGGTAATTTAATTTTAGTTGTGAATCTAAGCAAAACAACATCGGAAAGAAGAGAAGACACTCCTGAGCTTAGACTACACCTTTTGAACCATGATCACGTACTGTAATGGAATCCCCCCCTCCCTTAGAAAATACTCCTTTTTTGAATCCTGGATCCGTCTCTGTATTGCATCTACATTATTTCGCGCATTTTGGGTTCTTCCCCATAATATCTATAACTTGGATGCTCAATATTAACTTTAGGAACCTTTGCATTCTTCAAACATTGTGTTGACAAGCTTATTGAGGTTTTTTTCCTCCTTTAACATTGAATGACCTTCAACTGATACCAAAAGCAAAAGGCTTCTGTCTCTTCATATTTGCAACCAACACATTCAATTTGAACTTGATACATGCTAGCGTTCATTAAATATCGTGTCGACGAGAAGTGACACAAACACACACACACACATATATATATATATATATATATATATGGTTCCTTTTGCTTTCGGCAAGGAATCAAAAAGCTGGTGAATCGGTGAAAGCCAGAAAATGAAGAGGGTTTGAAGTGCGCCTAGCTGGGTACGATATCGTTATTCCCGTCACTATGGTAGTTATCACAGCTGTTTACCTTTAAATGAGGTACTAAGAAGATAAAATAAAGGTCTTAAACCAAATTAACTGTAACCTTCGATATTTGGGATCATTTACGTCCTTTACGTGAGACTGTCAGGATAGTTTCTGTGGTACCCATCGGTATTTTATTTGTTACAACCAGTGGCGAAGGCACGCAACTATCAGCTTCTAACGTACCTGATTATCCCGCCCTCCTTCCTCTTCTCACTCGCCCCTTCCTCCAGGGAAGCACCTAGCTAAAGAGGATATAGTGGCGTGTGTCCAATGCTTTCATAGCACCCCATCAATTTAGGGTACATTTTTAAATTGTTCAAAAAATCTCTCCAAAGAATTAAAGATCCCTTATTAAAGGTCCCACTGATACTCGCTTTGCCAATTTGCCTCTAGGTCAACGGTTGTGTGTATCAGCCAATCAGAACAGCCCATCATAATGAGTTACACTTAAACATTTAAAATGTAACACCTAAGTCTCATTAAAATAGTCGCAATTAAAGTGACAGCCTCTGTAGGCTTCCGTAGACTTAATATGTGGTTAAGTTGTTGTTCTAATTTAGATGTCGAGATCCTGAAATATATCATCTCGTTGAGTCTGATTATAGGATGTCAAGGTCTTAAAAAAATTATGTCGTCAAGAATTTTCATAATAGTGGTTGTAATCCTGAAATAATTTATATCGTTGGAACGTCTCCTAAGAAGGATTTCGAGATCCTGCAATAAATTATCTCGTTAAGACGTTTTCTATATCGAGATGATAAAGTGGGTATGATACTAGATTTGCCCCAAGTCTCTCGCGATGTTCTTTCCCAGTTGAAAGGATTCCTATGGTTCTCTCCTCTTTCAGCGTACAGCGAACCAACAAGGTTCTTTGTGCACAAAAACAGAACTGAGGGTTATGTAGGGAAGGGACAACACTCGCCCGCATATGCATGCGTGCAGATTGGGCAATGATGTGCCTCGAAGCCCCCAATACAACCCACGCTTTGTGCTTTATATGCTGCGCGGGTATAGGAAGCTTGCAGCAAAGGTCACAGGTCAAATTCAGCGGACGCGCTAGTTGTTCTGGAGGATAGAGTGCCACGCACCATATTGCTTCACTACATGACCTAGCGTCCGCGTGTGTTGTTTGTCCTCCACCAGAAGTTAGTTACACCCTATTGTGATGTAAGTTCATGAAGTTGCCAAGATAAATTTTCCTCTGTGTATACTTGTTCCACATCTAGATACGAGTACTTATATAGCACAATGTTTGTGTCGTCAATTGCGTCATAACAGTCAGTTGACCTGTTGGGGCATTTTTCGAATTTGGTTTTTGTGCATTATCTTCAAATTCCATTTATGCCGAAATGCATAGGTTTTAACTTTGTGCGAAATGATATTTATACAATACTGTATCCAATCTTGCAATGCACAAAAGTTATTTTGACCGTGTCATGCCTACTTTAAGATCTTGATATATATATATGTATATATATTTGACTGTAAGCGAGGATGATGTACGTTATCATTTTAACAGAATAAAACCTTCTTAAGCTGCTGGCCCTGACGACGTTTCTTCTCGTGTACTTAAAATTTTTCTTGCCAATTAGCTTTTATTTTCATATACACTTTTGTGTTTTAATAGTTATACTGTACCATTCATCTGGAAACATACGTGTATTATTCCTGTTCCGAAAAAACCAATGATTTCTTGACTGATGATTTGAGGCGAGTAGCTTTAACCTCTGTTGGTATGAAAATCTGCGAACGTTTCGTTTTGAATGCACTTAAAGGCAGGGTAGCGTGCGGCCGAACGAGGGCGACATCAATATCTACGCAAAATAAGTTTGTGCCTGTCACTAAAACCAGGATGTAACTTGACGTAGCCTGCGTATGTAGACACGAGTAAAGGATTATGCCCACCGTTCCCATAAATTGAGTTGCTCGACGGTAACACGTGTGCCAGCCGGATTGTGAAATGACAATAAAAAGGTCTAACTGCACTGTACTGGTTTTTGAGCACTGTACGATGCATAATGCTTGCTACAATGCCCGTACAATACATACGTAAGTCTCTACTATTACTGATGACGTATGTCGTATGGCTCTACTGGCATTGTGTACCGCGGTACATAATGACATATCATACACAACAAGATATGAGTGTTTCTAAGAGAAAATTTGCCATAGAAACAGGAGGAAACATATTGTACCAGTATTTCGACAAGTTGTCAGGAAATCTTTGTCCGATGGATTAAAGTCGACAGTAGTCTGATGCGATGATTAACAACAATCCCGGCCGGCCGAGTGATCTTATAGGTGTACATCAGCCTCAGGTAAGCGAGGTTTATTACAGCTCAATATACATACAATACATGTACAATGGGTGAAGCCCAAACTATTCACGCTAGAGAAGGTTCGCAAGTGGTGGTCACCAAGGAACGTTCACTCGAACGGCCAGTAAACAAAAGTAAAGTAGCCTGAATTTTACATTATAAAACGAACCACTAAATAAAGTTATGACCACTACGGCATTTATTGGATGATTATAAAAAGTGGTCCTCGTCGTTCTTCGTCCTTTTCACTGCAGGCATATTCACTGCAGATTTTGTTTATCGTCGCTATCAATAATGGCACTATAGTACTGTATTGTGGTTGTACATTCGGCAGGTGTGTAGGGAGCTATTCTGCGACATGCACTGAGGACTTACTGTATTTGGCAGGAATTAGTTTTCATTTCTGTACCAGTGTAAAACTATTAGAAGCAGTTTCAAGAAGCAGTACGGAAACGTGTTTCCTATAAGTGTAACAGAGACTGGAGTGTAGTCATTATGGCAGTATATGGACGGGGACTAGATTGCAGTGCACATTCTTCTGTTGCACCTCTTTTGTACATTGTATACAGTAGGCTTATCTAGTAATTTGTGTCACACAGAACACTCAGTACTAACAGTAACAGCAAAATGGTCAGTAAGAACTGGACCAAATTAATCCGCCCTGGCCTTATCAAACAATACTTGACAGTGGTCGAAGTAGGTGAGCTATGTGTGCATGTCGCTTGGCCCCTGCTAACATGAAAGGCTGTTCCAAAGTTGAACAACTTACCAGCTTTAGGATGAATCATCATTTGTTCGATGAAGTTATAATCCCAGATGAAGATTTAAAAGCCTACTGTAGTTGACCTGATGGACGGTTTAGGCTACCTGCTTTGCTAGGAGAGAGCAGATTCTTCAAAAAGTTAATAAAATCTAACATTTCAGTGTGCTTAGCACTGGAGAGTTTAATTGTTTTAACGCAACATTAGATCAGCCGAAGACCGTTCTGAAAATCACCACGAACGTGTGGTTCTCTCTTACACGCATGGTCAGTGCAGTTTTTGCTGTGCGTTCCACCTTCTTGGTCTACCGTATTAGATCCAAACTCGTTATAATGTCATTTAGGGGACTGGCCAAGAGTGGGGCAGGGTTACATTTTGTGAGAGTATACTGTTCCAAAAATTTCAACTCTGCGTAGACTTCGGAAACGAAGATCAATACTAGGGAAGCAAACAATTGTAATCAATCATTAACAACAAATCATTGACCCCTTATAAATAAGTCCTACTCCCGTGTACTTATCTGTTATTATATAGTACACCAATGCGCAAGACTGATGTTGGTCAAATGAGTAAGTGCTATTGTTGTGGGTACAAAGCCTTTGCTCATGCAGGAGAACAGCAAAGCTATTTGCTGATAAAATTTCAAATCTGCTCCTCTATGAAGATAAAGCCACTTGAATTGGTGTTTACACACTGGTGACAGAAAACGTGGTGATACCTATTAGGGGGAATTAGCCTCATGGGAAGATTAACAATGGAAATTTAATTTTGAAAAGCTTACGTTCTATGTACTGTCAACTCATTGGGGAATGGGGAGGGGAAGAGGGCAAAGCCCCTCAGATGGGAAAGGAAAATTAAACCTCCCCTACACTCCTCTTGCTACACCAGATAGCCTGTAGGGGGAACAACAGGGATTGATTTAACCACTGCATAATTAATCGAAACCAACAGCTTCGATTGTAGGAGTTACTTTTTTCGACGTGCGTAACAAACAGACTTGTAAAACACCGCAATGTAGTACCACTTGCTGATATGGGGATTATATGATCGCGACCGCTACGCAGACTATGCACTCCAAAACGGTTATAATTTAAGAAACTAACACGGAAACTAACCAAGGTGTAGAGGATGGTATGACAGTTACGTTGGTAATTCCTGTAAATTACAGCCTTGAGTACTTCCACTCGACTGCTTTCCAATTAGTATTAAATGTTTTCAAATCAATAGGAAGCATTTGCCAAGATTTCATTCTGAAACTTGGTATTGCACTTGAAATACAGGGCATATGACAACAATGCCAGAATTTCCATCAGATTGAGAAGTGCTTCTGGTGGTGATGTGGGGTGTAGTTGGCCTTATCTCTGATGAGGTCTACCTATGGGCAACATCCCTGTGGGCCCGTTGCATGGATGAGAATCCCCTTTAATTTTCTGTTGTACTTACAAAACAAATGCCTTTTGAAGGATGGCTATATTTTCTGAATGGTTTTGAATGATGCGCTGATCAAACTAATATTAAGACAAGGACCACTTTTTATGGTAGCTCCTTGGAGTGGTAGTGGCTGATCATTAAGTGAGCATGAGCTGGGCCATCTGGATCCCATGCTTTCGAGGAAGACACCATGTCCTTGCATCATACAACCCATTCCCAAACAAAACTGACCCAATTACAGATAATACCACTATCATGGAAAGCCTAGCCCCACGGGACAAATGTGTTGGTTTGTTTGTACACAGTGATGCATGTAGGTGGAAGTACAGATTATAGTAAGAGGGAGCCGGGGCAAAGTTTTGCCAAAAAAGGGGGACTTCCTTGCTTCTGAAAGGTTATGAATTACGACATTATGTGATTCTTAGTATAATCCAGTCAGATCTTTTAGAAGGTTATTCTACTTGTTGATACCAATTAACATGCTGTACTCCTTATTTCTTCAAATACAAACTTAAATGATGAGACAGCTACAGACAACACAATATCATGTGGAAGAGGCAGTCGAGCCTTTGCATGTTTAAGTGGAATACCACTGTAAGTTCAATAAACAATGTCTTTTCAAGGGGGAGGAGGTGGGTGAAATGAGGATGCATGTTACAAAGTAGTTGTGGATGGGGGATATGTTCCCAACAGGGAAAGCCATTCCCCTTCCCATCATAGAATATTTGCAATTTGTTGGAAAACCTTACTGTGTATGATAAAGTATGTCATCTGAGGTCAAACAGCAAAATTTCCCAAGAATTCCCAAAGTCACTGTATTTGCAGTGCTAGCTGCTCAAAACGATATCTCAAGAAGGAAATTCTCACAGTACCCTTACAAGTTTGGCATTTGGATCCTCCAAATTGACTAGAAGAAGCTTACAACTATTTACTGAAGGACAAAGATCATCAGAGGTAACTGCATGGAGGTAAGACTCTTGAAACCTTGTCAACACTATATCCTAAATTAAGGAGGATATAGATACTTTTCATAATTTGCATGGTGGTGCATTAGATCAACTACAAAAACCCTGTAGGTGGAGGTTACATGTCATCTGAGTTCACTAGAGGTCAAAAAGTACTAGTTCCTATGATTTTTCAAGGAATCAAGGGTATAGTATACCAAATTGTATTATCCCTACAAATTAGGAGAGAATTCAACCAGAGACAGAGAGAAATGAACAAGACATCCCGATGAAGAAATTTCACATTGCAAATGTTTGACAGGCAAAAAGTCAAGTTCCCGGGCCAAGTATCAAATTCCCAAAATGTGGAGAATCACCCTAATGTTTTGTTAATGCTGTTCAAAAGAATACATGCAGAAGTATATTGCACTCAGCCACAAAACTTCTCGTGCCTTAGGCATCCATGTCGGAAGCCAATTTATCCTCATTTATTTGAAGTAATTCTTTCATGAGAGGTTGTACTTTGTCTCCTTTCATGAGAGGTTGCACTGTGTCTTGTCACATTTAACCCCTCAAAAAAGGGTAAAAGGGCAAAAGGGTTTGTATTCCCTTCTGTGAAGGGTAATGTGACTAGAATGCATGATATGCTAGGATACGTCGTTAAAGTATATAATGTACGGTACTACATTGCAGTAGTTACTCTCAATGCAAATAAAAATTATACGATATGCAGTAGTCTAAAGAATGAGAACAATGTGACATGGAACAGGACAATCATAAGAAGACAGATTTGAACAAGTTTGTTAGGATAATTAAGCAATGGATTGTAAATACTTCTCGTCCTTCTTGTGTGGATCACATGTTTCACTGATGAAAACATTGGTCCAGAATATGAATGTTGTGCAAGTTGGTTGTGGTGAAGAAACTAGTTTGGGACAATTAAATCATGTAAACCAATGCATTTTGCATTCTGGTTCCCGAAACTCATCCAGGTTTTCGGGCTTATGACTCCTTCCTCGGTGTTCGTATAAGTAAGCAGGATTGTGCGATTCCCACAATTTTCTAAGTGATTCTGCAAGTTTTAAAATTGTGAGCGAGAATAGCCTTCACCTGTTGGGTAAAGTGGACATTTTACGTTTGCATCATATTGAAATCCTCCTTCGATCCAAAATTCCCCTCAAAATATTTTGTTGGGGTAATGTTCCCCAAATTCCAAGACCTAGTGCCAACACCTCTCCCCCACTCGATCCCAATTTGGCAAATCCTGGCACCTCCACTTGGAAAAAACTTTTATGATAATCTCTTTTTGCAAGAAAATCAGAAGCCTGGGAACCCATTCATTGCAAGTGTTTTCCACACATTTCTACGACCAAGTGAGGCTATTTATAATCATGGGATTTGGATATGAAGAACAAATGCAGGTTATGAAGCAACCCAAAACAATTTTACATAAGAAAGAAAATTGCCAGACAAAAAAGAATAGTTTGATGCACAAGAGTTCAGTGAACTGTGAAAGTCAGGACCCTTAATTGTTCACGTTGCTTTATTCGTCAAATTTTTCAGGTTGGCTGAAGACTAGTAGATTAGATGAGGCCATTGGCATAGGTTTACCAGCGATTTAGGATAGGAAGGCAAAATTTTCAATGCAAAAGTGATATGTTAATTTGAACCAAGATAGTTTCCTTCCTTTTCCTAAAAGTGAGACAGTAAGGGGGTGTGATACTACTTGAAGATGTATAGTCTCAAAATTTTATATACTGTTATGTTGTATTTTCCGGCCTAGCACAAGAGGGCCCACACGCCCAAGGATCTACCCTATGCAGTCAAGTTCATCTTTGCTAGTCAAGCAAGGTCTAGCTCAGATGGTTTACAGACCTAAACACCTCAGTTACAACAAGGATGGAGAGGCACCTGATAAATGCTCCCCTCATATCAATGTGAATGGATTTATGCATGATTATTGCTGGAATAACCTAGACAGCCACAGTGAAAGTGATTTGTGTATGATGTTTTGAGAATACTAAAATGGTGTGACACCTGAACATTGTCAATCAGCTTGTAACTGCAATGAAGCCTTTCATGTGTGGGACACATCAGCTACAGCTGTAACTAGAATTCAAACTTATTTAAGGTACAAGGTGACAAGAAGAATGCACCAAATTCAATGATGAGTGTTGAGTGTAGCGTGTAATGTCTACACGATGCATGTATTTATATATTCAGATGTTGCTAAAGGTGAGATATTACAGTCATTTGTTTAATGCGAATTTTGGTATGCCAGAGACAGTCCAGGTTTGAAACTTTCTTTTCAAGATGTTCAGCTTGAGACAGTCTACTTGCTTTTAAGAATTTAACTTTTTAAGAGATCTTCCAATTAAAGCAATCATTTTATCACCGCAAATAAGTTTAGGGGACCCATACGTATATCACATTTTGTGACTACACTTTAAGTGACATCATTTCATGATTTAAATGTACTGTAACCCACTCTGATTGTTCAATGGCAGATTAGTAAAGTATAATAGTATAGCGATTTTCATATTAGATAGGTCGTTAGTACAGGAGAGAAAAGTAGCCGTGATATTTTACACAGTTTTGTAATCTGCAGAATACAAACTCGGTACAGGCTCACTTTGGTTTGGAAGGTGAAGTGAACAGATATGTTATAAATAACTGTTTGGGGTTCAACTTCAGAGACAAGGAAATTAAGTCTTTTAAGTGAAAGAAATTTGATATTCCTTCCATTTATTAAGAAAATTTGATATTTTGTCTCAACAAGAATTAAGAAATCGTTAGTTTAATGATCATATGTAATGTATATTTTTGTTTTGAAAATAGGGAACATTATGATGTTGCATTTGCCATACTCTAAATATTCCTAAATGTTCTACCTCCACAAGTATATTCTTTTCAATTGAAAGCTAGCCTGTAAGAGCAAGTTTCAACTAAAATTTATTTCTGATTTATTAAGAGGAAATGAAAATAATGAGAGGCATGGGAATTTTTTAGACTTTGCATTTGCTATTGGGTGTAGTGTTTCAGGGTACACAAAATATAGATTGCAAAACAGAGACTAAAAAGTCTTGCCCATCAATGTTGAGACAGGACGCTGCTCCTGTTTGCTTCAGGTTTACTTTGGGTTGTGTAACAATTATTGTTCATCTGCTTACATCCCAAGAACTTCCCATGACTTGAATAACAGTTTCACCAGAATGATTATATTTAATTCTAAAGCAATCTCTTTCCTAGATTACAGTATCAATTTATTGCTTCATTGCAAAGAGCAAAAGGAAGCTATACATAGTGATATCATGTGTGTCTGTGTGTATGAATGTAACTGACACTTGAGAGTACCTGTAACGGATTTTATATTATGCATGTGGGTACCACATATTAAGTAATGTTATCTGTATTGCTTTTGGTTGCTATAGGTAATTTCAGGTCACCATTGATCATTCTTTGGAAATCCTTAGAACCATGATATGTCAAAAACTATATGAAACATGTTTGGATCTTTTATCTGACATATACTGCCAAAATTGAATGCAAGTAGCTCAATTAATGACCTTCTTAACATGATTTCAATCTGTTTGATCTAAGCCCATGGATTTCTGTCTTTCTTTTCTTACTTTTTTGTAATTTACTTCAGACTGAAATTTTATCAACTTGAAATATCAGTTTTCCCAACATTTTCTATATACTCCTACTTTTGGAAAATTGAAATATATTTCCTATAAAATAGCAAATATTCCTGTATTTCACATAAGTTGCATTTCAAATGCTATTTACAAGTAGAGAAATATAGGGGAAATATAGTCAAAGAAATTACAAGGAACTGGTATCAAACGTATACTGCTGTTCATTTTTGAAGTTTTTGAGTAGTACTTAAGGTAGTCCTTGTTAGGCAATAGGGATTTACGATACAATATCCACTGTCATTGTAACAATTGTTAATAATTCAGTGCCATGTATAAAGTATAGTTCTACTTGCTATATTAAAAAAGACTGAACATTTCAAAAGAATACTTATCAGCCTTCTTCCCCTAATTTGGTTTAACTCTCACACTTCTCTCCACGCTCACAACATACCTCCCCCTCACAAACTGTACAATTGTGGTATTGTGCAGTACTTCATATGCCACAGTACCATTCAGAAATCAGGTAAAAGCTGCATGCTAGTGTTGCCACTTTGAAACTGTGGTATAGCTTCCAGGTCTTTCTTCCTGAACCCGCCCCAGAGCCACTTGCTCAGGGATCCATAGACGTAGGAAGCTGTTTGAGTCTGGGGGCTGAACGTTTTTTTTTTGGACGGCCCTCCTGGGGGAGGGGTTATTCCCCTCCCCTTTGGGAAATTTTTGAATACTTGAGGGGCCTTACAGAGGAAACAAATGAGGTAGATTTCATCCTAGGATTGGTGTATAATCATACTTACACCTCACCACATTTCTGACCCCAGCCTTTCCACTATCTCCCCACCACCTATACCATGCTCAGGTGGAAATTTTTAGGGAGGGTGAAATTGTTGCTATAGGAAAGAGGGAAACATGTTTGTGCACTTTGCATGCATATGCTCTTGCTCACAAATAGCATTTCACTACTTAATGGGCCTGTAGCATTCCCCACATATACTTAAGACTAGCTCTATAGCTGAAAAAACAATTGGTGGCTGCACTTTGGTTAACATAAATTCAACAATAGCTCCACTCTGGTTGGTCAGTCATAATCATCAGCCAGTCAGTCGTGTGCCCCATAAGGCTTACATGCAGTTGTGTATCACCATGCAACTGAGGAATTGAAACTTAGTACAGTGTGCTGTGGCTCTGTCTGGGAGGTATACTAGACAAGTGTTGTTGTTTAAATTGGAGGAGGGACTAGAAGTAAATTTCAAGAAGGGAGAATATTTAATTTTTAGGGTGAGATTGAGCCTTTAAACCAGGGTTTGTGATCCTGTTCAGAGTTGCGAAGATATGGCAGAATTTGCTGTCAATCAGAACAACCAGAATGATTTATTGGAACTGGAGATACCATTTCGAGCCATGTGGGGGATTTTCAGCCAAATTTTCTAGGTATGCTACTAAGTGCCCATATGAGTGTCAACAATGTAGAAGGTGGAAGGGTATGTTGGCTTATCAACCTTAAAAGTGGTGTGAGTATCATTTTCCTCTACTTTCGTTCAGAGAGCTAGTAAAATAATAGGCATGAATTAGATTCTTATAGGGAAGAATGACCCAGTAATTCAAAAAAAAATCAAAAATTGTGAAGGCTGCTATTTTCGATAATGGACATGTTCTCATTAAAAAGAAGTGGTAGGTCTATCTCCAACTTGGTGATGTCACAAAAGTAAAAAATATGTCATGAAGCACAATTCTGTATGGAAGGCCTGTAGCTGTTAAATTATCATATGAACTGTATTGTGGTAAATGAAACTGAAAAAAAACCACGGAGATCTCATTTAACAAAAAAGGGGATATGCATTACCCCAAACTAGGTAGTTCCTAGTAACTCTCTGTCCAGACTTATTTAGGAATAGCCCTAGAGTTGAAATACAGTTGCTAAGTACACATTCATTAACAATACAGTTTCACTCTGGTTGGTCAATGACTTGTACAGTCACTGAGTTGTGTTCCCAATTAAGCTCTACACACTCTGTATGTGACAATATTGGCAATATATAACCCTAACCAATACAGGCTACTGGCTCTGTCTTAGAGGTCTACTAGACAGGTTTGGTTTATATTGGAGAAGGGATTCGCTAAAAGTTAACTGAGGAGGAAGAATTGTTACTTTCTGGGGTGAGATTAATTTAGAATAATTGACCTTTACTTGATGGCAAACTATAGTTGGTATACTAATATGTTGCAGAAAGTGAAAGTGATTGAAGACTGTAGTAGAAAGTTTGGAAGATTAAACTTTTAAGCTTGAGCTAAAAATGGGTCAAAATGGTGGAAAATGCATCAGATTGCACCACAGGACAACTAGAATCTAAAATATTCCTGGAATTTGTAGCAGGCCCCTGGGCTTGTGCTTACATTAATGCTGTTCATTCAAGGTCGTGTCCCACATTTAAGATGCTGTGGCGGCGGTATGTGCCAGCCAATTTTTACCTTGGGTAGTATCATCACATATTATAGACACGCTGGAATGTCGTAGATGACTAAGGTGGAAAACACGGGCCACCACGCAAAAAATTGAAATATCGTAGTTGGGCCCAGCCATATTCAACCCCGGGTACCATAAAAGCGCCCACTTTACCAATTTGGATGTGCATATGAGCTTGTTGACTTCATCCTTTTGAGTTTCCCCCAAAATTCCTTCCTTGCAGGTCCCACGTCACAGATCCTATTAGTGTCCTACTTTTGGCAGAAAAAAAGTTCCCAGTGGCGGATCCAGGTGGGCCGCAATAAGTACGCACCCCCTCTATTGGCCCTCATGCATTAAAAAGTGGCAAAAAAGAGAATGCATCAAAATGCGTGTCAAATACATCATTTTGCATCTCAGCCTGCTTCCAAAAGCAAAACTTTTGCAAAGGTGGAGGAGAAACCCCTCCTCTTAGACCCGTTCCCGGACAGCAATCAATCAAACCTTGCACCACTTCTATAGAAAATTCCTGGATACGCCCCTGAGTTCCTACATATAAGTTCCAATATTAGGTCCTATATTTATTCCTGTTTTGATACTCCCTATTGGGACCCCTGTATATGCAAACACTTGGCAAGGAATTCCAAATTAGTGTTTTGGGTCTCTGGTTAAAGTGCTTCAGATCCTTGCCATTTATTAGTACACTTATTTTAACTGATGTAAATCACTGGCATTTCAGTAACATAGATTTTTACATCCTATAACTTCCCCCATTTATTTTACCGACCCACATCTGTAAATGTATAGCCCACCTTGTGTTGACATACAGAAGGTAAAGGAAAGGAACGAATGGAATCCACTCATACTCAGGCTCTTCAAACACTTCACAATGTGACAGTAAAGAGACAAAGGTTTACACAGTTACTAGAGTTCCTTAAAAGTTTAGTGACAGAAATATTACACTTAAAAAAAGAATGAAATTAAGGTACAGTAGTATATTCTTTCTGGTGTTCTGTACCAGTGTCTCATTCTATTTTGTCATATTTGTCATATTTTCCCTCAACATTCTAGTACCATTAACAGTTTTTAATCAATATAACAGCAAAGCTACCTGCAGGTTTTACTATTAACAATTGTTGATATAATTCTCAGACAAAATGAAAGTTTTGGTCCTACAGTGTTGTTGATATCAGTTCACTTTGATGATGGTAGAAAACTTTTGTTCATGAACTTTTACTAAGTAAGACCTGTCAAGTAACATGAAAAATACTTCCAAATTCTTAGTCAAGCCTTAAAAAACTAAAGGAATTCTTACATTCTTTGCATAGCAGACCTTTGTGTCACTGATATCTATTGCTTTTCAAAGTGCGCTGTTGCCTGTTCATGGTAGAATGTACATCTGAGGGGCCTTGTCACCTTCATACTTGCATTCCTACCCCTGTATCCCATGAAACCCCTCCTCTTTCTACATGCAGAATGTTGCATCAGTCCACATGTATGGCAGCAAGTTTTTATAGTTGAAATATTTAAAAACAAATCCATCGGCTGCAATATAGATGAAGTTCTCGTATACAGTCCATGTACATGCCCACTGAATGAAAATGAAAATTGTTCATGTTTGTAATCATCTCCAGTTTTCATGAATTGGGTTTTATCAGGTATGTTTATAATTTGAACCTCATCTCATGGGTACTTTTCCGTTGAGGTAAGCAGATTCCTGGGAATAGGACATAGCAAACAAGCATTTATGGTTCTGCAGCACTTCTAGTATGCCGCTTTGTTCTATGCAATAATGACCACAAATCCACCACGGATCATTTTCACCTTTCAAGAGAAAACAACCTTTTTCTTCCTGCCTCATGAGAAGATAATGGTAGGCTCCTGGGTTCTGCATTAGTATGTAGTTAGATCATTCTTTTCCCAGACGAGATGATGCAATTCCTGTAGGTGACTTCAAGGACTTAAAAAAAGACATAACAAATGAATTTTGTGTAAATAAGTAGTTATTGGGAAATGCAGCCACCCCAGTTTTGGATTAGTTCACTCTGGTATTCTAATTTATGTATTGCATGCTCTTTGTGGCCATGTGAAAATATTTTGGCACAGAGTTGAACAATCAATGCCATACCACTCCTTGATTTACCTTTAGTATGAAATATTTATATTATGAAACATGGGAGACACTTATAAAGTTAAAGATACACCCATCTCCCCAAGTGTCAGAGTTGTAACGAGTCGCAGTCGAGTCGAGTCATTTACTAATTTCAATGTGACGCGAGTCAAGTCAGTGACTCGATTCATTGTATATTTTCTAAGAGGAGTATTATGGTACTTTTGCTCGGGTAATTTCCCTCTTGAAAATTAGTGACTCGAGTCATGACTCGTTACAACACTGCCAAGTACAGTTTTGGTTGGGGGAGAGTAGAATTTGCAATTGGCGACTGCTCTTTGATTGGCATCAAATTCAAAAGATGCAGAGCACCTCACTTGTAAGCACATCATACACAGAGTGTGTTCTGGTTTAAAACAAAATAGGCTATTGTATACTCAACCAGATATGCCTTTTAGCAATAAAGTTTGTTTGTGTCCGCAGAAGGAAGAGGCTACTTTGGGGAGTGACTAGAAAACCACTAGAAGTAACTTATTTGGGAGCTTTGGAACCGCCTGGGATGAGAAAATTTGCCCTTGAAGTCTGTGTGCCTGATATTTCAAAATAAGGTTGGGATGCATGCATGGGCGGCGATCCCGGGGGACGGAAACATCCCGCCATATGTGAGAAATTGCCCATTGACTTTAATTTTTCACCAAGTTAATTATTTGAAAATAGTGTTATGTATCCCCTCCCTCAAATTGAGAAAAATGGCCGGCCTTGGATGCATGGCTGCCAATGCCTTTAAAGTTCATACACCTACCTATATGTAAAGTGTTTGGGTCATGTGACCTGCACAACAGACTAAATTGGATATCACTTCATATATGCTCAATAATTCCGGCCTTGATTCAACACTACCCTTGTCGGGGATATCCACTAAAGCAAAGTTTCACTCATCGAAGGTTCGCTAGACCAACAATCCCCTTGGATGAAAATCTTCTTCGGGTAAGAAGTTGGATTCCTGTTAGGTGCAGAATAAGGTTTGAGATTAGGTTTATCCTCGGGTAGGATACGGGTTTGGATAAAGATTATGGTTTACTTAGGGTTAGAATTAACTTTAAAGTTAGGACCTTCGGCGTATAGTGGGCCTTCGATCTAGCGAGAACTCGATCGAGTGAACCCTGTCCACCTTTGTGCACCTACGTAACCATTCATGTCTTTTATTTTGTTTTGGAGGGGAGAGCTGGAGGATTGATCCTTACAATATACAATAGCTATTATCCAGTACGTGTTGAGGGTATAGTCTATAGCTGTCTGCCAACTCATAATTTGCTCCATTGTACAGTACTTTACTGAAAAAGAAATCCCATATTACAAGCATACATATGCATGTACTAGTTTCGTTATGGCATAGCCAAAGTTTTGGTCCCAGTTCACATGGTCCTATCTATGCCTCATCGAAGATGAGTATGTCTGATAGAAATCACTGTAGCTTTGGTTGCTACGCTCTGTAAACTGCATGGAATATTAATTTATACACAAAAATATGTAAATACAAATGAATTAGGGTAAAGCTGAGATGGCTGTTGAATTTCTTTTTGTAAGGTTCATTCATCACAGGTTAAAGCTTGGTGTTGTGTATCGGGTGTAGTGTTTTGGGGAATTCTGTACACACCGTCTTGGGAAATTTAGGCTTACCTGTGGGTTTCCTGTGGTCTTCTACATGCTACTAAACGTAGAAATTACTAGACACCACATACGACTGTTTTTTTTTCGCGGAAGTGCTGCCATCAGTACTAATTGACATCATATCTTTCATCAATTTTCCTTACCTTCTTGCAGCTCTCACCCATCACACAGGGCTCGCTCGCCTGGCAACGTTTACACAGTGATCCATAGAAGCCATCAATTTTTTTTTTTTTTTTTTTGAGGTACATGGCATCTTTGTCATTGCCGATGTTGTCCAGTTGTACGTGTTGACAGTACAGATAGCTAGCTCGTTCTTAGCATGGCAGTTAGAACTAGTACTTACTTCCATACTCCCATGCTCCCACGATTGTGTAAATGACGTGATCATATGCGTGTGCTGCGAATTTTCCAAATGCAAAGGAATGATGGCGCAATAACAGTTTTGAATGCTTGGAGTAGACAAGGATACATTTAAAAATGCGATAGCGTCGCCGGTTGTACGCAAGCTACCCTGTCTTTAAGGGGTTAGTTTCAAATAAATTGAAACCCTTACCTAGCAGGCCCACCTGAGGCCCAGTTGGGTTCCATAGGGTTGAAACGGGCCAAAGCGGGCCAGGGCCAGCCCGCTTGGGGCCTATTCAGGTTCTAAACAGTTAAGCCCATTTGCGTTACCTTCGTTAAAACACTTAACTTAGAAAACTGAGTGCATGTTAACTGCTATCCAAAACTTTTTTTTGCATTCAGTCTTTTTTTTCTTTCAGCCATTGCATTTCCAGATTTTTGTGGCCCAATTGGGGTCAGGTCAGTTCTTGATCGGGATGGCCCAACTGTTCGCGTCGGCGTACCTTCATATGTATGACGTTATGTTGCAAGTCATTTGCGCGTTGCATTGCGGTTGATGTTAATATACAGCTGGTTGCATGCATGCCGTGCATGCATTACGCACTATTCTACTTCCATTTCCAAGGAAATTTCCTGAAATTTGAAACAAAACTACGTTATTTTATGCATGCGATTACAACAAATTGAAAGTTTTAAGGGGAAATATGAGCGAAATTTATCACCATTTATCAATAAAAACCTCACATTGTAGAGATTTAATTCAAAAAATAAGAAATTTTAAATAAGAAATCGAAGTAGTGGCATCTTTTTTTTTTAGGGAATTATAAGTAATGTATGTGGAATTACTCGCGGTTACATAGTTTAAAGAAGCCGCGCCGGATTTGAAGAGCGGCCTAACCCACTCCATAGTAAAAAGAAACACTGCCTGAAAAACAACGAAGCTGCAGTACTGTAAATAACACAGAATAAGCTGGTAAGTATTTAGAGCTTTTCCGTTAAAAAAGAGGCGAAAATATATTTTTGTAAGGTGTAAAATAATATATATCATCTGTAGTGTAATACCGAATAAGCCTAGCCTAGGCTAGGCCCGGGGCTACTCTACCAAGTACAGTACTACCAGACTAATGGTAGCGTATTGGTTCCATACCCGATACAGTAGGCTCCTTCTATTACTAGCCTAGTCATACGTTCCATAGACGGGTTTTTTTTAGGAAACCATAGACGGGTTTTTCAAGAAACTCAAAGGAAAAAAGGGGGAATTATAACTGCTTAGGCTAACCCTGATTTCAATTTGATGCTGCCCTTGGCCACAGTTCAGTTTACGTCAATTGGGTTCAGGGAGACAATAGCTTGCTTCATCTGAAAACCCATGTAGGTCTAACTAACCTAGGCCTAGGCTAGGCCTGACCTAGTGCCATTTGAAGGGTTTTAAAGGCCATTTATTTATGTATATACTACACTATTCCTTGACTTTTGAGTGTGGCTGAATTGAGGTAGGCCTATCTTGCCAGCTCAGCCCTAGCCTAGGCTAGGTTACTTTTAAGACTAAAAAGTTATCCTAGGGAATAACTGTAGAAATTAATGCAGGGCCACTTGAGAATTGTATCTGAGCATGCATCTGTGAGGATGCTAAGTGGAAGTTTTGGGAAAGCTGTAGTCTGTGTACGTGTTGTTACATACAGAAACTTTTCGAAAAATTTTAAGTCAATTCCAAGCACTCCCTGGGTGGATGCACGGATGCAGAGTCAAATATTTACCAAGTTAAATGAGGGCATCTTACAAGTATGGATAAATTTTGAGCAACACGTCGTTGATCTGGAATATCTTTGTTAAGTACAAGCAGAAACTCTCCATAATTTTTTTCAAGATAAATTCGCTGCAAGTATTTTCGGGTGGATGCTCGAATATGGGGTCAAAATGACTTTCGAAAATTTTCTGAATCCATTCCAAGCATCCCCTGGGCAGATGCATGGATGCAGAGTCAATGTACGGGCTTTTAGAAAAACATGAAAGATTTAATAATAAAATGGGAATATCCATACAGCAGGCAAGTTTAATTTGAGAATGAATCAGTGTCATGGACATGGGTGTAAGGGATACACAGCCCATATTCTGAGGCAACTTTGTGTAATCTAACCAAGGCCTATGAAGCCTAGGCTAGGTTTAACTTGTCTTTGAGAGCTAGGCTACAAGGACAGTCAAAAATAAGGTTGTTGTCTTTTTACAAGCTACAGTACAATGATGTGCAGTAATGAAGTTTCGAGTGAGTGTTTCAGTTTGTCTTTTTACAAAGCAACAATGATATGCAGTCAGGATTCAAAGTTTGTCTAAAAGAGGCATGTGCTGTGCACAAAAGTCCTACACACTTTCGTACTCGACTAATACATGCTGGACAACTGTTGGAATCGAGCCTTGTACGTAGTCGACTCAAGGCGGGATACAATGCTAATCCCATTGATTTTGAACATAAGGTAGGAATATAGTACTGCATGCATGCAGTACCAACTGTACCACTGTATGGTGCTATAACACTCAAAAACAAATGCCTGTGAGCCTGTAAGCTGTGTTTATGTATATGTACAGTACTGTAATATACTGTACGGAACAAGGTTGGTGTGAAAAAGCCATGTAGCTGCATTGAAATCCTGCTGGCGTAGAAGTTTTTTCCATTTTATGAGGGACTTTGGTTACAATTAATGCTCTAAACAGAAAAAATAAAACAGGCTAAAAAGGCTTGATATAAGCTTGTAACAAAGATGAGGCCAGAATGTACTGTACAATTTGGCAAGATATGGGAGGAAGATCGGCTGGTTTTGCTTTTAAATAAGTTAGCCTGGAATCAGGGGTCATAATAAGCAGGCAAATTCCAGGAGCTCCTTTTTGCCAAAAGTAACTCCTGGTCCATGGGCTTTCACGCTGGACCAGGAGCTACTTTTAGTGATCCAGGAGTTACTCTGTATTTTAACATTTTAAGTTTTCTTATTGTTTAGCCTTCTGTGCTAATGGTTGGCCTTGTGTCTGCTGTCACACATACCAACAACCCCTCTATTCACTTAAGTTCAATTTTTCTGACAGTTGTGACTTATATGTCAAAACATTTTCAATTGTGCCTTTTCAGGAGAACTTCACGGTTAGTTTCATCCGAGAGTGATTCTAGTGATGTTGACTCTCCAGCTAAATCCTCCAATGGAAGACAAGGTGCAACTGGTTCCAGTTTGGCCAGGTCCAGTGTTCCACCACCCCCTCAAACTCCATGCCACAGCAGATCAAATACCACCACAATCCATTCACCACCTTTGCCACCATCAGCCACCCCATCAGCAACCACCAATACCAATACAACTCTACCAGCAGCCACGACATTGACACCCTCTCCAAGAAATGAATCAGTAATACCAAGGCAGTCTCATGATAGGGTTTTCATGCAGAATGTCCTTACCATTCTTGAAGACATGAGGAAGACACAGAGAATTCATGGTGGACTATTGAAGTCTTTATTTCAGAAAGGCAGGGTTGAGCATGAAAATTTTAGTCTTCCTGATGGGGTGTCATTCCCTCTGAAAACTGAAGCAGATTTACATGCCACAGAAGTAAAGTTGGCTGACCCTGCATTCCAGACTGGATTGGTGAGTCCTTTTGTTGTTATTGGCTGAAATTCTTTTGATACTTGAGAGAGGATTCTGGCAAAAGAAGTGTGCAAGTTTATTGCAGCAAAATTATGGTATAGTTATGCTGAATGAAAACAAAGGCCATGGCTTTTGTGTTTTTGCAATGGTCTTTGTGCCCTACAAAGCCTAACAATTGGTATCCATTAAAGGTGACGCAATGTCTCATATAAAGTGACACACAGCCATGTGCTCTGTGTGTGTGGGGGGGGGTACAGTGTTTTTTCAGTCACAATATAGCTAAGTGATAAATAAGCTGAGTACTTTTCATCATTGTCAATAGAATCACTAGTTGTGGAATCTTTTATTGCACTTCTCTGAAGCTCTTTCTTGTTCAAACCTTACTTCAAAAAGGACAATGCATTTTCTCTGCCTTAAAGTGTCACATAGGACTTCTGTCCTTTCTTTCAGTTGATGGTTACTATTATGCGATGAGCAGAGATGTGTCTATGCTAGAGGGTGCTGCAGTGAGACTCCATTTCTCTGGTGATCAGATCTGGATATTACACTATTTTACATCAAATGAGTCTTAAAAAAAACATTTTTAAAAAGGTGACTTCATTTTTACCCAGTGCTGATAATCAAATAGGCACATCCCTGCTGAGTTCTAAACTAATGCTAAATTGTGAAATTGGAATGTTAAATTGGTTTCTTCAATTATTAATTTCAGGAGAACTGCCTTTAAGATTTGGGAGGTAAGACTTTGCAGGAAGCAACCAAAAGAATGATGGCATTCCGCACAGAAAACGCCCTTGCCCTTAATATGAATTTTATTGGACGCAACAACAAGATAGCATTTGGAAAAACAAAACTATTTGATGTTGTCAATAGTAAGTTATTTCCTCATAGTTATAGTTTTCAAGACTCTTCTTCGGGAGAGAATTGACTTGGATGTTTAAGTTTTAGACAACTTGCCTCCCTTTGATTCAGGAAACCATTTTAATCTCCACAAGAAAGTATGCCATTTGTAGCATTGAACTTGAAACACCCTAGACAAATCAATGGACTCAACACACTGAGTCTTACAGTGTCTGATATATAGGCCTATAGTTTCATCACTGACAACCCAAAAAAATTTATGATTGGCAACTAGAAAATCTGTCAAGGTAGTCCTGCAGACTACCAGAATATTTGCTTCAAAAGCAAAGAAAGCTTAAGGCCTACATGCCTGCTCTAATGGTGAAATGCATCATAGATTTATTATCAATTTATTCTTCTGCAAAGGACCAGCTAGCAGATCACAGAAATAACTGAACTCTGAAAATTCTAGTAAATGACTTTCAACTTGACCTTTCAACCTACAAAGGTTGTAGGTAGTAGTCCCTAGTGTGAAAGCAGAGGTGAAGCAGGGAAACTGCCTCAGTGATATTATAGTATTATGATGTGCCTACAGTTAAAAAATATTTAGTCAGAGTTGCATTGTAAATAACTTAAATTGTGTACCTGAGAAAAAGGTTTTTTCAAAGTTGCTTCAATGCCTTGATTAACAACACTGCTTTTAGATTGAGAAGGGGTTATAGATTTCTCCTTTCATACAAGCCTCTGTGAAAAGACAAAATCTTCAGCTAGTTTTGAGACCAATTAAACAAAGCCATGTCACATCCCAATACATTATTTAAATGTATAATTGGTCGACTAATCTGAGTGACAGCATGGCAAAATTAAATCTTTAAAAGTTTCTTACGTTTCAGTAAGGGGCACAGGGAACACATTGAGATGAACCTTTGCATTCCTGTAGCTTCTCAATTTTCTCCTTCAGTACCATAGTGTATCATTAGCCTAAAGCATGTTTTTATTTTTCATTCTGTTACAGTATATAAATATGAAGTACTGAAAAGTTACAAACATATTTTGTGCTTTTTTGGGAGGACAACCAAATTTCGGGAAGGACAACCAAAATTTTGTTCTTGATTGTCCTCAGGACAGGACCGACTGCATGGTCAAGTGGTTAGAGTATCTGACTTGCAGCCAGAAGGTCGGTGGTTTGAATCCTGGCCGGGTCATATCAAAGACTTTCAAAATGGAACCTACTGCCATTGTACCTTGTGCTCAGCATAAGCAATGGAGTAGGGAAAGCAAGTCAGTGAGTCACAACTGGAAAAAAGGCCATGGCGGGTCCAACTTAAACCAGTTGATTAGAAATTGAGCTGCAAACCTTATCTACTAACTCAGGACAACCTGTGTGATTTGCGTGAGAATCATCACTGTTTTTTTTTTTCCTTTTTTTTTTGAGACTGTGAATGTTCGTCTTGCTTATCATTACAGAAGCTCTGAAGAAAAATACGTCAACGTCCAGTTGTAACAGGCAAGAAGCTGAAAAGGCTGTTTCGAAGTGGTTAAGTGGAGCCAGAGATAGAGATGGCAATCGCAACATACGCAGACAAAGGCAAGAACAGCCTCAGTAGTAGCGGTTGAAGTTACGAAGTCCTCGCAAGCACTATGCCTGTTAAAACTGCCTCTTTTATTGTAGACATTGATAAGAGTGTCATTCTCATTGGTAAATCCACCAACACACAATGTCAAAATTCATATTGATTTTAGAAATTTTAAACTCACTAGATGTTCATAAGTTAAGGCAGAATAGTTTGAATGGTACATCTTGTACCAGTAAGGTTTTCATCATTCTTTCTATGTGTATGTCGTAGTTCACCTTAACGTTTAAGTGAGATTGTTGTGAGGCATACAATTTCCTTTATTGGTATGTCAATCCATAATATCATCATTTGATTAATAAGTAACAAACAGTATTTTATGCGATCTGTGTGGTACCATGGCAGCTGAAGTAAGTAAAGCATGTTGCCATAACGATCTTACCGGAAAAGTGCAACCTGGGATTATGCAATTCTTAAAGAAAAAACCAAAAAAATTGTCATTCGATGTTATTTTAATCACGCATGTTGCCAGAAACAATCTTTCCAGAAAATTGCAACCTGTGATTATGCAACTCATAAAAAAAATGTCATTTGATGGTACTCAAGTAGCATGCAAATAGGTTGTGAATTTATGCAATCGATCTAGCTATCAAAATCTTGAATTTTTTTATACATATACAAGTGTGTGTATATGTCTTTCATACATATTTCTTTATAGAAAAGTAGTCTGTTTAAATTTTGAATTTTTTCAGTGTTACTTTTGTAAATCAACACTCACTTAATGATATCCGTCCATCCTTGTTGAAAAGTTAACGCAGTAAAGTACATGTTTCTTGCAAAGTTAGGACTTTCATCATTTTTGTATGTTAAAGTTCACCATATTATCTTTTCTAATTAAGTTGTTGATGAGGCTTACTGTACAATTCCCTTTGGTATGTCAGTCCAAAGTATCATACCTGTATAACTATCTCACCAGAAAAAATGCAACCAGGTATTATTATAATGTCGAAAAACTTGCTGCATGTTGTAACTCAAGCAGCAAGCAAAAAGGCTGTATTTCTGTACGATCAACCTACAATCTTGGAAAAAACTGTTGGAACATCTCCCACCGTTGTACCATGTGGAGTATGATGTCATGCACGATTTTCGAAACCCCCATCCCCCAGTTCAATGTTGTGCATGATTTACAAAACCTCTTCCCCCAGTATAATGTTGTGTTCAAAGCGATGCATCCCGAAGTTGACATTACTATCTCCAACATTGCACAGGGGAGCGGGGGTGTCCCAAAGAGTTTTGTCCAAGATTTTAGCTTCTGAAACCATATATATATA
>WURT03037571.1:0-14939 GCA_009936505.3 Holothuria glaberrima
ATTAATGCTGACATAAATTCGATTTAATGTCAGCATTAAATAAGTAATTATGTCCACTGTGGCCAACCATATACGTGTTTGCGATGTCAAACTTAGCTGAACAATTCAACCACAGCTTCTGTGTTCGCAAAAATAGCCAGTGCTGAAGATCTGAAGACCGTCAAAATGTAACAATTTTGATTGCTTAAACAAAGACTTGTTACTGTGAATGTTTCAAGCCGTCTAAAGTTTGATGAGGGTCAATGTTAATTTGGTAAATATTGGTATATTTTTAAAGCTTTTCGGTGGCTGAATAGGAATAAACGACATTTGTTGGACTTTACTGGCTCATAAACTGTCGAAACTCTAAATTTGGCAAAATAATAAGCTCGGCTAGTTTCGGTGGCTTTTCACTACTAATGACAACAGATGCAGAGTATTCCTTACATATATCGTGCCAATAAACACTCCGCTGCTTGGAATTTCATCAGTACATCAACAATATAAAAAAGATTATAAAGAAAACATTGTTCTTTCCTATTTAAATACATTTGTTATTCTTTAACTTGCACCAGAATAACCAAATTTTCAGGTAGACTTACTTGAATTGTACATGGTTCATTAAATTTTTCAAGGCGTTGAAATTGATCAATCTTTACCCGCAAAGCCGCTAGCTATAGACAAGATGATCTTGGTTGTAAAAGTGATAGCGCCATCTTACGATACTATAGCTGACCCTGTGCTAGTGTCTTTTTGTATGTATTGCAGTATGTATTTAAACTGCAATTTTGTACAACTTGCTGTTCGTCTTGGACACATTAAGACAACTTTGTCAATAAAGGTATTTGAAAGAACACCTAGACCTATCCACTAGTATCACATTTTTTATTAAGGCTCCTCACTGACCAATTATTTCGACACCCGATTAGAGTACCATTCCTTCAGTAGAGATAAATTTAAATTTGAAAATTTGAAAATGAATGAATTTTTGGCAGTTACTTGTTCGACTGAAATGTTACTTTATATACACCTTACAAAATGGTCTTTCCTAGTTTAAAATGTGTGTGGACATTTTACTAGATTAAAAAGGGAACTCAGATGCACTTTTTTGTTTACGTAAATTGTGTCTCTGCGCTCACCTAGTAAACTGTTCTCACTGGAACACAGCCAAGCTTGCAGCTCCTTAAGTACTCCTTGATTTTGCAACGGCCTTCATCGATGGGGATGTTTATTTTCATGCCCTTCTTAGACAACAAAATACTGGAGTGTACTGGGTGTGACGACACTACCGTTAGTGAGAAGCTTTAACGTGCTTTGGCGAACATCTGCATAATTTAACACATTTTCCCTACATTTTGTTAACGAAGACTTCATTGTTGCTGAACCATATTGACATTACTTCAACAAGAACAACGTTAAATATATTTATTACAATTGTGACATTCCCTAAAACATAGAGAATGTATTTTTCTGTCGAAATCCCACCGAGGGCGTAGAAAACGGGGGACTGGGGGCGACAGCCCCCCAGCGAAATTTGTGGGGGCTGAAGTATGCTTTAGGCCCCCCACACACACTTTCCAAGCACGAAAACCCGTTGTCTCTTCTGTAATAAATGTCAAAATTTGCAGTAATGTACCTTAGAGTTTGTCCAAAATAATGCACCAGATTGCATCTAAGGACCTTCAAATATCAAACAATTTCCCAAAGGGCTAAAAAATGTCAAAAATGTACAGTAATTTACCTTTAAATTTGTCCAAAATAATGCACCAAATTGCATCTTAGGACTTACAAATTTCACAAAATTTTCCTAACTACTGAAAAAATGTTGAAATTTTTCCTTATTTTACTTTAAAATTCTTCCAAAATGATTCACCAAATTGCTTCAAAGGACCCTACAATATCAAAATTTTCCAAAGGAGTAAGCAAAGTAAAAAATTACATTGATTTACCTTAGAATTTTTTTCCAAAATGATACCCCAAATTGGAACTTAAGACCCTAAAATATCAAAAAAATTTCTAAAGAACTAAGAAATGTCAAAAATGATCATTAATTTTTCTTAAAATTTTTCCAAAATGATGCACCAAATTGTATCTAAGAACCCTAAAATATCAAAAAATTTTCCAGAGGGGAAGGGCACCCCACCCCTCAGACCCCGAAACAAGGTTCAGCCCCCAGTCTTGAACAGCTTCCTACGCCTATGAATCCCACAACCCTGAGCCCTTCGACTCATAAGCATATGGACTACATATACATAATCTGTCTTAGCCAAAATTTGCCGGGAAGATACACAGCCGTATTGGGAACAGGTAACCCTGCCTTCTTGAACCTCACTCATAATATAGGTAGGTCTTCGGGGATTCTAGTGTTGTTAAGAACAACAACACCATGCATATATGACATTCAAAGTCCTACCCAATGATATCTACTTTGATGGAAAATGTAGCATGATTTTTATTACATTTGCCATTTGCAATCATGTATAGTTTTGTATGTTTGTGTACATGAGGGTGACGGAGGCACAATATGTTAGGAAAATTTGTACGCTTTCATGTGGGAGCACTTGACCGCTTTGAAACATGCATATGCATGAAGCCTAAACTCTGATTGGCTTAAACCCTAACCCTAACCCTGATTGGTGCTAACACTTTATGCCTCCGTCGTAGTTACAAAGCGTTTGTTGATATAAGTACATTTGTGTACGGATGACCATAAAGAACATGAGTGTCAGATGCGTTTCGCACCTGAAATGTGGGGATTTAGACGTGAGTAGTTCATGGTTGTTACAGATATTCCATTGACTGATTAAAGGTGTTTATATTCCGTCTGGAACTGACATCATGTAATTTTCTCTTACAGATTTGTACTTACGTTACCTATACTACATACTAACGATAACAGTCTCACATTTATCTCCTAATTGATCTGAAATAGAGTAATCAAGAAAACAGGTTCAACGGTGGAAGGAACTCTGGCTAGAATATGTTAGATTCTAGATACTCACCCAAGTTTGTTGGGATGGTTTGAGGATATACTGTACATACATCGACCCATTGGATTTATTTCTTGTTGTCCGCCTGATATGAGACAGAAAAGGTTTGTGAAATTTGTGTTTAAATTTCGGTTATTTTTATTTCTCTTGTGTTCAAAGGAATCTGTACTTTCGAGGTATTTTAATTTTTGCTCTCTGCAACTTCTTTTGCTATTGGGTGTGCATAGGTGGTGTAAGAGGTGGTGAATGAGCTGCTAGGCTGCAGCTCCGTTGCATTCATGTAAAGAGCTGGACTGCAGTTACCTCTCATCCTTGCAATATATGCTATTTTCTGGCAAATGTGTGACATTTTTCTCTCAGTAGCAGGAATAAACGTAATTATTTAGGACAGTTCGGGTGGAGGTTGTCCTGAAGGCACCAGCGGATTAAGGGCGGGGCAACAGGGCACGTGCCCCGCCCCCCACATTTTGGGGCCCCCACGTTTGGGAATAATATATACCTTGGGTGTTTCCGGCACTGTGTCAAGTGTTCCTGAGCTGTACTATAGGGCCCCCATACACACAATTGCGTGCCCCGGGTCCCCCACACGCTTAGTCCTCAATGGAACCATGTAGTCGGTCATAGTTGAAGTTACTTAACCTGTGAATGCTTAATTACGGATGGCTGTTATTTGCCGTATGTCATTTTTGTTGACTAATGAATGCCTAAACTTTGGTTAGATATCTCTTTGTTCTGGTGTTTAACCTTCCATACGCATTATACATGTGCGAAAGTAAGATACCATTTAGCTGTAAAGACAACTCACGTCACCACAGACAGTTCTAGTTCTCCTAAGGTACTTGCGGCTCCTCTCATAAGCGTTTAAAGTTCCTCCATGAGCAGACACAAACCTATTTTATTGCTTAAAGACTGATTGTCATCAATCTTAAGTACATTTTTGAAGGATTGGTTTGAAGGAAACAGAAAGGTTCTCGGAGGGCTGATCATCAGGGCCCGGGTAGTGAATCATTCTAAGTACTGGCCTCGTCGGCTGGTTTGAATTACAAAAGAAAGTGCAGAATTCTCGTATGACATTTTAAGGTTAACGTACCCTCTTTTGATTGGTGAAGGAGTTAGTTAGATAAGCTGTTTTAGACTAGAGGGGTGAACGTTGGCTCGTACCACTGTTCTGGGAGGGTATAAGAAGAAGGGTTGCAATTTGGTGCTATTACATTTTCAGGCAAAATTTTACAGAGGAAACAAATAATGGATTCCCGTTCTTGAATTGAAGGGGGTCATCTGCCCATGGGCGTGGATCATTGGGGACGTGGGACGCGTCTTCTCACTTTTTTGGAAGTGGGGACATCGCCAAAAGTCCCCCACTTTTTCAAAAATGATGAAAACTAAAACTGTGATTACAAATTGACACTACATATTAAAAGCTAAATTTCGCCCAAATATGGCACCATTTGCCATATAGATACCTTCCAATTTCATTTTTTCTTCAAAGGGGAAAGGGACATCCCTTCCCCAGGACAGCAATTTGTAAATGGTGAAAAGTCTAACAATTTACTGTTCAGTCACTTCGCGAAATGTAGTTCTGATTTACCCCAAGGACTGATTAAAAAAGTCACTTAAGCGAGTAAAATTAAAAAAAAAACTTCCTAAAAAAGTAGAAATTCTTGGTGATATATTCAGTTCAAATGTAGCAGCAAATGTAGCACCATTTTGGATCTTGCCCACCTTACGTGAGCAAAAATTTTCCATAGGGGAGGGGGACACCCCTCCCCTTAGACCTCCCCCCTAGGACAGCGATTCGCAAATGGTGAAAGGTCCTCCCCCCACTTTTGGAGATAGAACCACACCCTTGCCTCTGCATATTCCACATTAAGTTACCTGTTTGGAGAGACATGCCAAATGGGACAAATCTAGTGCTTCCTGATGAAAAATTATAGGGTCGAAGAAATAAGTCACCGGGGCACATAGATACTCGAGTAAAGGAAAAAGGTAGGTTGCAAAAATGAATTCATGTTGGGAAAAACAGGTGGTTAAAAAAGACTTGGGAACCCAAGCGATTCAAAGTTTTGGGTCAAAAGCATCCCCAATTTCGTTCTCTGTTGGGTTTCCCGTGAGAAAGCAGGGAACAAAATCGTGGAAGCTCTGGCTATTCACAAAATTGTAAGCATTAGAAATAATTATTGACATTTTTTCTTTTATATGACATTGTGAAACATTTAAAGCAGTTTTTACCGTCGCTTGGAGGAATCTACGCTTACTTAGAACAGAGCCAACCCCTTTTCGGAAAGTAGGACGAATTTATGCTCCCCATCTACCGTATGGCCAGGCCTTATAGACTCGTTTCAACAGCAATACGGAAACATAAATTCACAGAAAACCGTATACCTAACATTTGTATAAATTATTTGGATAAAATTGTTTAAATTTTTTATGAAAC
Source organism: Holothuria glaberrima (assembly GCA_009936505.3). Lineage (NCBI taxonomy): Eukaryota > Metazoa > Echinodermata > Holothuroidea > Aspidochirotida > Holothuriidae > Holothuria > Holothuria glaberrima. Next base: position 5,404 of record WURT03037571.1, read on the forward strand.
CAAACAATCCATGCAAAACAACGAAACTCTGTAGCGCGAAAAGTGCGCATCAAATTTCGGCAAAGCACGTGACAGAGTGTTATTACTTCAAATCCCAACCTTTGAAATCCACTACTACCATTAGAACAGTGGCTTACTCAGGACTTTTGTTTGGTGTGAAGGTTGAAATAAGGCTTCTACATCAAGGGCACGTAACGCCTGAGGAATGGGCTTGTAAAAGCAGGGATAACACCTGGTAAAAGCAGGGTGTTGTTATTTAACAATTCTCTGGTAAAAGCCCTTACAAAGTGTAGGAAACCTTTTAGTATTAGCATTGCGAAGCAATTTGCTGAAGCAATTTGACATTGAGCAACAATAAATACCCTTCGGAGTCTTCGGTGTCAAAGATCTGCAAGTATGTCAAATTAGGGAGTTATCGCTTTGAAGTGAGGTTTAACCGCCAGGGTCACTTAGTAATCCATCGCTCGTATTTTTTGGACATTTCTTTACGACTTACAGTGGATTAGAAAGCTAACACAAAAGGAATTTGTCGTCTATAGTAGGATTCGGGGTTTGTCGCTACTGCCATCGCATTGTGATTCGTCAGGGAAATAAATTATTGCATCATTCGACGCTCGGTGACACACATAACAGTATTATATTATAGTTAGATTTTATGTCGAAATTTGAGCAAGAATCTATATGCGGTTATTTCAGGGAACTTCTTGAATCTTTTCGTAGTGTTGTAACAAAAGTTAGACTCCAACCTCGTCAACTCATTTGCTTACCGTATCTTGTAAAGGAAGGGGCTAACTGCATTTTTTTTATTTCAATTAAACAGTTGTTTCGAGTTTAATATCACCTGCTCTAAACGTGTTGGCGACACAAACCTACACATCAAAGTATTGTTCAGCGCTGGCCAATTGTTTAAGGATTAGGTGACTTGAATGACGTTGCTAGGTGAATGGTATCAAATTGAAGCGACAGAGCAAACGAAAAAATCCCTTTGCGCCTGGTAACGGCTTGTCGTTGATATCTCCTCTCGATTTGTTGGGTCTTAAAGTATTAACAAATATTAAACTTTTCGATATACCTCTGTCCAAATAACACTTCTCCCTAGACGAATGCTTAACTTAATTAGTCATAATTATTCAAGGGGTCGGAGGTGGAACGCTCCCGTGTCACCTCCCGGCATTTTGTTGATGTTATACATTAGAAAAATCATTTTATTTAACTGCATGATGAAATATCATAACGTAAGACAGAGTGACTGAGGATAAGTAGTTTATATATTATTAATGCAAGCATGACCTACAATTTTCAAAGTAAATCCTGTGAGGGTATACGATGCAAGTATGGGTATGATGCTATCAAGGGGAGAAGAATGTGTTCTCGCGTAAACATGCAGCTATAAACTGTAGTAAGTCCCAGTGTCATTTCCGAGGTTTCGTGGCTAGTTGAACTGCTTTTAACCAGTGTTAACCTAAGCTATGAAGCGACAGAATCTCATTGGCAATTTGTATGGGGTGTGTACTTGACATGAAACACTGAATCCATATACCGCCTACTTCTAATTCGCTCTATAAAGTTGACGGATGCTCCGTTTTCACATGCACTGCGAAATGAGCTAGAAGCCTTCCTCAATAGTGGGAAAGGACTATAAACTAACTGTATTTTTTTTTCTCACGGTCCTTTTTTCAGACGCAACTGTTTCCACGATCAGCATACTCTCTTAACTCAATTGAAACAAGGTAGTATGCTGACACTCCTCCTGGCTGATACAGGCCAGCATATATGCAATGATTTTTGACGCTCTTTGTTTCTTTGCTTGAATTATTTATTCTTGTCTGAGACACGGGGTCATAACCGAAGACCCAATTTTTACTTCAAAGGGCACTATTAGTGTAATCTTAAACGTTTAATTCCACGAACGATTAAAGTATATTTAAGTTTTAAATGCCAATCCGTCTTGAATCTTAACGCAATCTCTATTTTTCTTCAAAAGGGCGACTTCAAGGCTAACATCTCAGACTGCCAGATTAATTACCACATTAAACTAGGATTATTTCTTCTTCCCTTTTGAAATGAGTCAGCGTTGTTCGTCTCGACTTACATTTAAAACTTAATAGCGACATTTGCACAAAGATATATGTAAAGCGAAATGTAGTATTATTATTAAGTGTAAGAATGGACTTTTTTCATACCAATGAACGATCTGACATGTGAGCGTGTTCCATTCCTTCAAGAAGTGAAATACACTTTACATTTTGCGGTGTATTTCTGAAGAAACGGTCAACTGGTAAAGGGAGAGTGTTTGCCTGGTTAGATTGTAAGCTTACTCTCTGCAACTTTCAAATCTTTCGTTTTGCTGTTAGAACCTTTCGCATTCTTCTAAGTTTTTTTTCTTTAGTTTTAACAGCTGCTGCACCAGGAGTCAGCTTATATTATTTTACTCTTCTAATATGCAGGTACTCCCTGAAATTCCTTCTTCGGCTACTCGTATCACTAGAAATAGTTGTTGAGAAAAAAATTAAGTTCATTAAATTTCAATTTCTTTCAGTTTCTCAAAATATACCAATATTTTAAGAAGCCATGGAAGCAAACAGTGGGGCAACGTTTAACTCCAGTTATGAATATCCATTGGCCCTGCGTTTCGTAGTATCGAATGCATCAGGGTTACTAGCCATCGGGACCAACTTTATAAACCTACTTGTTTTACGACTTGCGCCGAGCTGTTTTGGAGAGGCTACTACATGCCTAGTACAAATTCTTGCAGTCGCAGATTTGGGAACCGGAGCCTTCGTCCTTGTCTTTGAGAACTTGTCGATATTTTTGCCAGTTGAGATCTCCAGTCAGTATATGTACTGCTTTGTTCTTCAGTTTTTCAGGATATTTACGTTTTTGAGTTCCATACAACTCATAGCGTTGTTAACATTGGATCGCCTTATCGCCATCGCACACCCTTTACGATACAACACATTCTTTTACCCTCGCAGGATTTATCAAATATACTTCTTCATTTTACAAGTGCACCTATTCATTGCCCTTCTTGTTTCCAGTCGTATGTTTAAATTCACAGATCTAGAATTTGACATTACTGTACGGTTTTGCGATTTTACTTATAATTACGAGTACAAACTAGTATTTTACATCTTATACCAGGCTTTTGCAAACTGTTTGGGCGTTTTTGTTCCTTTTGCTTTTATCATCGTTGTCAATCTGTACCTTCTGTTTGTCTCCTTGCATCATGTCAAGAAAATGTCATCAGTTTGTCCAGCCTCTCCCAATGTGAGAAGATCCAACATGGCGGACCATCACGAGAACAACGAAGTCAGATCTTCAATTTCGCGCAAGATGAACACTTTTCGTAAAGAAGTAAGAGTGTTCGCAACGTTTGCCATCATTACTGGCGTTTTTATAATTGCATGGATGCCAACAAATCTGGTTATAATCTTTCGACTCACAAAACAGTGGAGTGTTATTGCATTTCAGATTCTTTCATGTAATAGTTGGGCGAATAGCATTGTATATCTTATGATGAATGTGACGTACAGGAAAACTTTCAAAAAAGTCTTCTCTGAATTAGCGACCTGACAGACTTTCACATGGCTGTCAAGTTTAATTTCGAAATTCTCGAAAATGTTATCTCTAGCAAATGTTTATGTATTTTGGTCTCATCGTTTAACTTTTTTAAGTGTTCATGTATTGTTCTATTTAAATCTTTCACCTGGTTGTCTTACTAACTTTTTCTACCTGTCATATATTTTATGGACCTTTTTTATGTTTTACCTGGTAATTTCGTAATACTTCTTCAAGGTCCTGAACTATTCTGCCAATCTAACACATTTCGTCTTACTCCTGTTGAATATTCCTAATCCATCATTAATGTTTACTATACTTTTGCGCAGACTTTGTAAATACTTCGTACCTATGGCTCCGTTAACCGAGAACAGTTAAAAAGACTTAGTGAATTATCATGACTAAAGAAAAGTTTTTAATGAATACCGGTAATTAACCCTTTAACTAGACGTTACCATCCTGGTCTCACATATAAACACAATTGTTTTCTTTGGGGGGGGGGGGACTGAAGGCTAGAGAAAACGGAGAGAGGTATAGACAGGAACTGATAAACACCACCTGGACAAACTTCCGGTACGGACTGTGATTTTTTCAATATAACAGGTGTGCAAATAGTAATAAAGTCCACTTATACTCCAGTGCAAATAAGAATGATGAGAAAAATACCACATCCCATGCTTGAAATAAGTAGTATGATGTACTAACAGCTATGTCAGAGATGAAATTTTCGGTCCTACCTTGAAACTTCGTCAGATAGCCTACGTGGAAAACAAATATTCGTGATCTTAAAAGTAAAAGTCATGATTGCATAGTATAGTACAAAAGGATTAAGGATCAAGAGACAAAGAAGGGTGTGAATACTCAATCCATGTGGGGCGACCAAAGTGGTGGGTGGTGACTTATACGAAGGGTGAGTTATTGAAGAGGGCCGTAATTACTTGGCAAGATTAAGTCCTTAAGTGTTCTTCCAACGGATAATCCAATTGAGTTCGGTCCGCTGTACAGTTAAAGTTAGAGCCAATAAGTGTGCAGCGTAAATTCGACAGTGAGCGATGGGGAAGATTGAAATGCTCAGCAATGCAATAGGAAAGCCAGGTAAATTATCACGGATAGATTTTTTTGAAGTTGTAGATGAGAGAGAGAGAGAGAGGGAGAGGGAGAGGGAGAGAGGGAGAGAGGGAGAGAGGGAGAGAGGGAGAGAGGGAGAGAGGGAGAGAGGGAGCGCTTTTGGTTTCAGCTTTCTCTTTATCTATGTATTCAATTTCTAACAGTGCAGGGCTTTGTATATCACTAGTAGTTTATTTAGCTTCGGTCGGAGTAATTTTCTATTCTTCTTACTTCTGTATGTCTAATTGTGTAGAGAGTTGTGACTTAGTTTTACTTGTCATTTGGTGCTGCATTTTTGAGGAAGGTACTGTGTTGCCGAAAATTCGAATAGATTCCTGAAACCGAAATTACAAGTCTTTCTTGTTTTCACTAATGGTTCTATACTTATTGTTTCGGGTGATGTTCCTTTTTGGACCTGTCGCTTTATATATATATATATATATATATATATATATATATATTTGAATATTTGTATATGTTTATGTGATGTTCGTAACAATGTGTCTTAGTTGCTTATGGAAGGTTGATGTAAGTGTCTGTAGTGGCGTGTGTAGTGATCACGTGATGAAGTTATTTGACAACTTATATGGATGACCCACATGTGTATATATAAAGTTTATATATCTAGGTGTATGTTATGTACTTGAGTCAAACATGGTCGTTTTGAAAAAAATGGCTTGACTAAAGGTCAGTTTTTTTCCCATCAGTGATATCTTTGTAGTGATGCAAAGTAGAAATATTCCTACTATTGTGATGGTCAAGTGCACACTAGTATAATTGTAGAGTAAGTATCATTGGTTGAGTAATGTGTTACCTTAATAAGTGATCAGCTTAAATTTGTGTTCGTCCACGAGTTACGTATTTTATCGATATACCTTCAAAATCTTTTGTGCAAACTTTCGCAATCGTCTCGTTTGGAGGCCGTCCCATCTTTCGTTTGTGTTCCTGATTCCTTGCTGAACGCAAATGGAATTTTTAAAAGTCACTGTGGGATGTAAACACAGATCCTTCCCCTTCCTGGTAAATAGATTGTTATAATCAAGGCAAAAACTGATTGCTTTCCGTGAAGGTCACAGACCATTTCAGGAGAAAAGAACTCACACTGTGGGAAAGTTTTAAACGCGATATCTCAGTTGATATGTGATTGCCGATATTGAGTGCTTAAAAAAACATTATTTTAAATCATGGATACTTTTTATACTTTGCATGTGAATACGTCAGCCAATAGAGAACCCTAATCAAAGTCAATGAGAAACGGCAAAACCTTGCAAAAATTGACGACTTTACACAGTTAGTATGTGGTTGCCCCACACTGAGTGCTGATTCCTGTTGTTTTACGTAGGTCAAAGGTCATTTTGGTTAACAAACCATCACGTTGTCTTTGTTAACATAATCTCTCTTAAAGGGTAGGCCTAACCTTAAAGAATCTTATAGTTGGCCTGTGGATGTCCCATACTCACTGTAATTTTCCTCTTGATTTCGGTGAACGGAAAATTATTGGAGTTTCCACAGGTCAAACTGAGTGAAACGTGTTTACGCGATGACTAGTCGTTTGATGGTTTCTTGTTAAGAATCTTGTTCTTCCTGGGCTATAAATGCATTTAGAAGTAGTTTAGATTTTCGCCTATCTTGTAAGATAGCCCAGTACCTTTCTTGAAAGCTTGTCACATCACTGATCCCCCTCCAGGGGTAAGGGTGGACCATACCTTCCTATAAAGGGGGCGCAATACAGACCAGTAGCGTGTTTAAAGGGGGCCGGGGCACAGGCCCCCACCTCCGAAGTCAGTTGGGGGAAATCACTCAGTCGGGGGATTTACGGGTTTGAGGAAGGGGAAAAGTTTGAAGAGACACACTGAGCATTCCAACCCCTTAGTATTTAGAGTGTTTTTCATTAACTTGGTCTTTTACAAAAGGATCGAGCTCTTCCTGTCACCCGTCAGAAAATAATAAGACAGGAGGCTATATCAATATCTGGCCCATGGTGCAGGTACGTCTACTATCATCAACTTTCCTTTGCCCACCTTCGAAATCCTGCACACGACACTGCAATAAGGTGCAACGAGATTTATTTATAGAGTAGCCGGCCTCCACTGGCAGAAATAATTTACTCATGCATCAACGCCTTGTGCAGTCTTTGAACCCTAACCACACACCATGTGTTTTCCTTGTGTAATTGATTGTTTAATACACCTGGAAATAGCCCTTCAGTATTTCGGAAGTTCATTAGCTGGCTTCTGAGAGACCTGGACTTTCCATCATTGACATCAATATTCCCAAAATCTGAAACAAAAAAACCTGATCAGTAAGGCCTCTAGAACCAATTAAAGGCTGTCCTATCACCTTATACTGCAAGAGCTTCCGGGGGTTTGCCCGTGGACCCCGTCAGGGGCCCTGATGAGAGCCCCTGGGCACCACGAGTGCAAACTCGCGCTTCGCGCTTGTGGTGCACCTTCGGTGTACTTGTGACTCTCTTCCGTGCCAGTCGGGAAATCACAGGTTGTGCACCCCACCTCCGAAATCCTGCTCACGCCACTGATACAGACATACGATGTCAGGACAACGAATGGTCACTTTAAGCGCTACTGTACTGTTACAGGACCTCTCTGAGAGTTACTTGTAAGGTTTCGACCTCCGGCATTCATCAAAAGGGACTTCAAAAGAAAAAGACCTTTCTGGTGTAAAGCCGGTTTTCGTCCTCCATTATCCAACCAAAGAGGCTTTAACAAGGAACGTCTTGCAAATCGGCATGGCTTTCCACCACCTGGTTACCTTGTCAATGATTTCCCTTTATCCTGGAATCAAGCACCCTTGGACTTAAAGGGAAATATTGCGTTTGAAAAGATTTCATAAAATGACACCAATGTAATCTCATTGTTATCTCTCCCCCTCTCCAAACATGAATCACAAATAGCTTGCAACAGAGTCAATACTAATATCGCCAAATGTGGAGAAAAAGAAGCAACAATTTCTTCATCGAACTGGCTAATTATCGAAAGATAAGCCTCGCCTACATTGCAACGTTTTGTATTGCTGCATATTCATTAAGTACAGTGGCGCCGGCACGGGGGGAATGGGGGTGGCGCGTGTCCCCCCAGTCGAAAAATTCTGAAAATTTTAAAATGATCCCAAAAGGCGTTTAAGCTATAGATTTCCGTAGGGGGTAGGGTGAGGTGTGTTTCGACCGAGTGATGGATCTATGATAATTATTTTCTATCACAAATGTTTCTCAAACTATCAGAATTTTCGCAAATCTTTCGCAAACTACCAAAATTTTCGCGCGCTTCAAACCTACCACAATGTTGTTCTCATTATCGATATCTTCCAAAAGCAACACCCAGAGAAGCACAGCAGCAAAAGTCCAAAGCTGTTTACGAAGTACCAGGTAAAAGACTGGCTTTTTGAGTGCCATGTATGTTATTTCGGCAATTAAAAGTGTCTCGATGCAGATTCTGATATGCAGGTTTTGTCATGGAAATCTTATGTAACGAAAAATTTCGGCGCGCATGCGTCACGGTTTCCGTTCCATCTCGTGACCATAATGTCTCATATTTAGGGGCTATTGAGTCATGGGCCCCCTAACTGATACCGGGTTTTTTAGTACCTAAAATTGGTAAAAAATTTAACAGAAAATTTTACTTCAAAGGTAGCATATGTGGCACCAGATTGCATGTAAGGACACCCAATTTTTTAAAAATTTTCAAAGGCGAGGGGGACACCCCCTCCCCCAGGCCGGCGGTCACACAGCATACTGCATGGCAACCCGTTAGAATGCCATTGTAAGCATTATGTCATTGCCCCCATTTTATTGCCCCTTTTACATATCCAAAATTAGAATTCACTTAAAAATGGACACTTTCCAGTCATATTAGATCAGCTCAAAAAATATCCCAAATTAGCACCATTTTGCATGTAATCAACCTTTAATTCACAAAGCATCCCCCTTCCCTTAGACCCCTCCCACAGGACGGCACCTTTATATAGTGACGAAGGATCCCCGTCGTCAAGTTAAAATAAAAGGCAATTTAAGCAAACATGGCACCATCGGTGCCCCCCCCCATCACCAAAGTCTGGCGGCGCCACTGATTTAGTAAGAGCGGTTACATGCATGGGGTCATATTTCCACACATTACGCAAGACGTATTGACCTTGCTAACCCTGTGTTTCATTGTCTGGTGGCTTCTTGTACACTCTAAAAACAAAAGAGTGAAATTCACTCCAAAAAGAGTGAATTAAGGGAGTACTTCTAAGGAAGAGTGAATTTCACCCAGAATGGAGTGAAAATTCACTCCAAATCGAGCGATATTTCATTCACTGTGTATAAAGTGTTGCTCTCTTTGGAGTGAATTTTCACTTCACTCGGGTGAAATTCACTCCTCCTTAAGAGAGGTCCCTTAATTCACTCTTTTTGGAGTGAATTTCACTCTTTTGTTTATAGATTGTATAAATATTTTAGGATTTTTACTCCATGTGGGAGTAGTTTCAAGTTTTTTCCTAAAATTGGAGCTGATCTGCAGTATTTTGTATCTTAAAGAAGTCCAATGAACTGGAAGTACTTGAAAAATAGTGTCATGGGCAAGGAATCAGTAGGCCTAAGATTTCTGGTTAGAATAACCACTAGGTGCTGACCATGTCCTATACCCGATTGGGTTACTTTGCTAAAGAAACGTCAGAAATCCTGGTATCCAAGATCAATCCTCTGTTGTCTTATTGATCCCCTTTACATGTACGTTGATTACAGCTCTTACAGCTCCCTGATTAAATACAACTTAGATTTATTGAACGTCTTACAAGACTGTGTTTATTTATTTATTTATTTATTTATTTATTTATTTATTTATTTATTTATTTATTTATTTATTTATTTATTTATT